>JYFJ02003869.1:0-36851 GCA_000934665.2 Catajapyx aquilonaris
TTTTCTTGAAATTCGGTGCATTGGTAGCCCCCAAAAAGGGGTAACTGGGTCATTTTGAGCAGGTCACTTTATGTGCGTTTTTCATCCCTTGGGGTGGCCTATACTACCAATGTACCGAATTTCAAGGAATTCGGTGAGACCTTGGAAAGTGTCCCTTGTGAGTTCGAGAGGTCATAACTTTTGACCTTGTGGGCATCCGCCTAAATTGTTTGCATTTTCTTGAATAACTTACCTGCCTATATCATTGTCCCAAGTTTCATTCAGAAACTCCACGGACAACACTTACACTTCCCTTGTTAGCTGTCATGAGTGCCATCGCTTTCCATCATTTATCACCTAAAATTAACGAAGATAAGGCTACACTCTGTAGTTTTCGGAAAGGGAATCTCCCGCCCAAGGTGATTCCAAATTAGGTCTGATGGGGTGGTTCGCTTACGGCTCTGTTCCAAGCTCGCCGCGGAAGACACTAATCGCGATCTACTTGCTGTGATCTAAGTAGCGGCGAAACACTATGACCAAATAAGCGAGTATGAGTAAATCATAAAAATGTTGGATAGGGTCAAAGCGAGTTACTCACGTATAGCAATACTTGCATTCAGTTTAAGATAGAGGGAAAGTCACCAAAGTAAGTGATTGCGATTCCACTACTCCACGTCGCGCCGCGCCGTCTCTAGTATGCAGCACTTCCCTGACTTAGAGGTCGGGGTACGACCTTGGTGACTTTTCCTCTATGGGTCATTTTGGTGTGTGTATTTCTTCTCAAATGTTGGTAAGGCTAGGTTAATGTACATTAAAGTAAGTTAACTACAGGGTGGACGGAAAGTTTCGGACCCCCCCCCCCCCCAGATTTGGGATTTTAATGTGTCTCCTTGGAGGAGTCATTCTCAATGTGGAAATGTGTCATGTTGATTAATTTACCAAGGTAGGACTGTTTACTGTCCTTTCGCAACATTTTTTTAAAAGTAAAAATGGAGATAAATGTGATGGTACCAATGTGAGAATTCGAAAGTAATGCATCCGGGTCCGCCATTTAATGCATTCCTTTTCAAATTTTTATTGGACCAGGTTATAGACCAATGCGAAAAATAAGGTCAGGAGTGAGTTAACAACATTTGCGTGAAGGGGAACTCATGGAAAAGGGTCATAAAAACCTTATCTGACGCAGAATATGACCAGGTGTCCTCCAAGGCAACAAGCAAAATAAACGCAAAACAGATAGGATGTTTAGATGAGTCACAGAGGCGAAGTTATTAATGGAATTGCGAGAGCGAAGGTGCTCAGATGTTCTCAAGATTATACTTCAAAAGATGGTGTACATTAGAACTACTTGTGGACTTTTAAAAGATGTGAAAAGACGCTGTGAAAAGTAGGGTTTAAAAACCTGGGGGNCCGAAACTTTCAGTCCACCCTGTACTTCATATTGAATCCATTAGGTTTGGGAGGTCAGGTTAGGTAAGGGTAAAGTAGATCAAAATAACCATCATTACGTTGTTATACACGTATTAGTAGCAGGAGATTATATATGGGCATTTAAATAGTTGCACGCAATTATTTTGACTCACGTGAATGTTATTCGAAGGTGTTACTGCTATTGAAGCTTTTTAGCTATTTGCATTATAATCTATACCATACCATCCATACCAGATAACCACGAGCTCTGGCTAAGCCACATTATCCTATGACTTATGCAACCTAACACACTTCATACTTTCTCTTCCACTCGCTCCTTTGGTGCTCCTTTCCAGCATGAAGTCAGCTAGTCGCCACTCGCCAGAATGTCGCCAGCAGCCCCTGGACACTTCTATCCTGGCGCAATAGAAAAGGCCGATCCGTTATTCCTTCCCGCAGCGGCGCTAGTAAAAACAATGGAATTTCGCTGTGCGTGTCGTTCATTCGCCATCACTTCGCCATAACTAGCGACCCTCCTCCCGATTACTAGGTTTATCAGCGATCCCCCTCCCAATTACTACCGATAGCGTATACCAAGATGGCCGCAATATGTGAGATGTTCACGATCCAGGTCACATCATGGCGACCTCCAGTCAGCGCCACGGCGGGATTGAGTAACGGAACGCAAGATGGCGGGGAGTTTCCCGACCTCTCCTTCCAAGACCGTGGTCGCCAGTGTGGGATCCACGGTGGGAGCAAAGCCGAAAGTCGCATTATTTTTGGAGGGGAAGGTTCGAGGCACCTTCTTGGATACGGCGAAAGATGGCGTTGAAATACATTACGCGACTCAGCAGAAGAATATACAGCGCCATGCTCAAATATTTCTTTGTGGTCCTTGCCATGATTTTCTCATAGACTCCTGATCTATTCGTGCAAAATTAAGTTGCAAGAATAAATAATTCACGCTGTATAATAAACACAAGCCTATGCGTGACTGAGAAAAGTTGACATCCAGCGCCCTAATTTATGAGTGATTAATTTTACAGTCATGTACACTGTAGTGTACACATTGTACAATATACTGTATAGGAAATCACTGTCCCTAGAAGTTATAAGCAACACATTTTACTATTGGAAGCACAATGAAAAATGCGATATAGAAATAAATTTATATAAATTAATGATATAAATATACGATAAAAATCCAACATCTACTGATAGATTAATATAAATAATGAACTGAAGCGGTTGGTGTGGTGGTTAAGGAGTCCGACTGCTAATCGGGAGGTCCTCGGTTCGAATCCCGGGGCCGGCGACCCTGACTGTGGTTTTCTGTGGTTTTCCACGGTCCCCCCAGGATAATTCCGCGGTCGCTTCTGTACAATAGGTCACAGCCGCTTCATTCCCTATCCTTGGCCCCATCCAATGGTGGTATTCCACCCCCTTAATGGATCGCCGATTCTCCCAATAGGGTATAAATAAATAATAATAATAAATTAATATAAATAATGCCTGAGGCCAAGTTATTGTATTCCTAAGAAAACTGGAGCCAACATTCCACATCGCCATTGAGTGACAAATGAAACACTGAAACTAGTAGGGTGTGCCCTGACCATGTCCTGACGACACACAACACACACTTTGAACAGTCGATGAAATGTGAGAGTATGATTATACAGTAAATATGAATGTGAAAGTTCATTATGAGCTTGATGCTCATAAGTAATGTAGAACTCATTATAATGCCAGGATTTTTCCCTGACTCTCATGATCCTGGTGGTTTCAAAGACAGCTTTCAGCAAATTTTGTTTAGTCGTTTGTTCAAGTCTATAATTATATCTAGAAGACAGCAATGCGTGGCAACAATAACTCACTCACCCCTTGGGTTTGGTCAGTTTGGTAGATGGGGGAATATGGAGGGAAAGCGGTTGGGGAGAGGGAGGAGGGTGAGGGCTATTTACAGAACATTTGGCTGACCTCTGGGGACAAGATGGTGCGCATGGGGCAGGGGGGTTAGACCATGTTGCAGTTCCATACTCTCCATTCGGAATTTACTGAGCTTATAGTGGCTTACATCACTTTCCTGCCGCCACAAGTGTTGTATTTTTTGTCCTCCTGCAAAGTCCCTGCTAGCAGATGCTTCTAGTGAGGATTCTCTAGCTTACGCTTTCTCATTGGTTACCAGCATACTATCTAAGTGTTGTTGAGTGCGGTACTTCTGACTAACAGTCGGACGAAAAACCCACACATTTTCTTTAGTAATGATAGGCTACATGCAGCTTTGGTAACGTAACGCTTTTATTTTAACTCAGTTCTGTAGCGTCAATATGGCCTGGCGGGGAGAAAGACTTCCGGCTAATTTAGGCATACTGAATAAAGTGGAATATAAAAGATCTCACAATAAGAAGCCACAGGGCCATCACTTGGTATTCTATTATAATGATAATAACGGTACTCTGTATATTTAGAAAGTAAATTAGTTTCCACCTGGAAGACTTTTATGTTTTATTCAAATTACTTCAATAAGTGATGTTGGCTCAGCACATAAAAATTATTTTCCTGGAGGGACGCTAGAACTCTACCTGCAGAACATATCTCTCGCCCTTTGCATCTCCCAGTACAATCTGACAGTCACACAGACCTACTCCCTGCTGGCCATTTTAAAGGTGTTATTTTAAAGGTTTTTTAAAAGGTCATATATACTGTAGTATGCGACTAGGAGGTCCACTTGTTTTGTCTTCCTCAATTACATGAAATTTAACAGGTCCTCCTTTCATTTTTGTGGGCGAAATGAACGAAACCCTTAGGGAGCGTTGCTTACCTCCCATCTGCTGCTTTGGCCTTTTTGCGACCGTTAACCACCAGGCAGCACCTGCTCTTTCTTTGCCACCCTGAAACCCACCCAGTGCAGGGTTGCATTTCTTTTCTTCACACTCGCAAAATACCAGTCTTAGAAAAAATGCAATGTTTTAGCTAACAGGCAACTCGCTCATTTTAAATAGGCAAGTAGCCTATATGTATATGTCGCTTTTACAGTGTCATATTACCGTTTGCAGAAAAAGTTAAATCACCTAGCTGTCGTAGATGACAGGAATGTGAATATGACATACGTATGTTGAATGGACCACTGAGAAAAGTGATTAAAATAATAAATTGCTGCAACTTTTCACAGCCGAATTGACTAATTAGTATAAATGCAAGGATTAAGTATTATCAATATTGTTCTAACAAATTGTGTCACATGATATGAGATAAAGTTAGGTAATCGCATCTGGTTTAAAATGGACCATTATGACTTTTACTGTACGTTATGGTCCTTCATGTGGTATTCAGAAGCCATATTTGCGGAATTATTATCAGGTTCGAAAAAGACACTAGCTATATACATGTGAACCATGTGAAGTACGTTGTCAGTTTATTAAGGGCATAATGAGTTGTAAATTTTTTATCCATCTGACCTGCGTACGAAGGCAGGTGGCACAGAAGACCTGCCTTATCCAGCAGGGGTAGTCGAATTCCTGTTCCTCTCCTTTGTACTCAACCCCTCCTCTTTTTACGACCCCCATGCCCTTTAAAACTAGAGACGGTGTTGATTGGAACAGGTTCGCGTGCGACTCAAATACAGCTGCAATATATTCGCCAATGACCTATATCTGGTGCTTTTGATTCACTTCATTTCGAGGCATCAGATCTTTGGAGCCTTCCGTATGAAATCTCACAATTGCGAGATACTGGACGAGTAGACGTCAGTATGTAACGTTATGACCAAAGAATGAGGCTCACGTCAGTTTAATGTTACTTTGAATGTATGTGAAATGATATGTCAAGTCCTGTAGTGATTGTACGCTCTACGTAATATTCAATGGCAAGACAAAATAGGTCACACGTTGGAAAAGAGGAAATTGCTAATTGCTGCGAACAAAGCGGTTTCCTTGTCTATTTATAAACCTTTCTCTCTTCTGACAAACACTGAAAACCTTATGCGCATAACCTCCCTACATGTATGGCACAGTGCTGTACCAGTATATGTCAAGTTACTTCACCAAAAATGCTACATGCATGCAATTTTGGAGATAGGATATGAATATATACATTTAAATTATTCCTCATTCTAAACGATTTAATTCACATCGCAGAAGATTTATTGGCCAATCCGAACAGGTAGAAGTTTCAGTTAATTTCCATACTGTATAAATAGATTACCTACGCGTCTTTTCCAGCCACATATATAGCATAGTATGTTGGCCTGTAGACTGCCAATATCAAACAACATGCTGCATCAAAGGAATCTCCAGGTAATAACTCGTTAGAATAAGCTGTTTACATATTATGTTAGGACTCTACAGTATCAAGAGCTAGTATATACGTTAGAACTGCCATAATTGTTATTAAAAACAACCTCTCTACCCAGTGGTCCTGCAACCATTTGTTAGCACGAGATTTCTTCTGTGCTATGTCTGGATTGTGTCCTGAGACAGTTAGCTAAAGCTTGGTGAACTAGCCCTGCTGATGGTAAGCTGAGAGGGGTTTGAGGATGGGAGCCTGTACTAATGACTCTGGCTGAGGCAGAGCACGTGGTGGCCACACGCCACGCCATGCAGGGATCCAGAGAGCGCTCCACCCTTCCCCCGGGCCATTTGGCAAGCAGGCCTATCCACCACCTGCCACTGGTCGGCTGCTGCCTGCCTGCCTGCCTGAAACATGGACACCAGTTTCCCTTGGTTTTGTCTTTCAGTCAAGGCTGTCCAATAAGTTCGTTTCCGCCTACGCAGCCTCACACCCTGTCACCCGCATCTGCAACATAGTAGAGACAAACTGACAGAATAATACTGATGCGGAGATTTTGAGCAGCACGTTTTCGTGTAGTTATTCATGCAGATATATAGCAATAATATTTGCTTATCTGTGTCCTAAAACGTAGTGTACTGTACCTCTCATTCCCATTCTTCTATTGGAATATTGAATAGTGAAAAGTCAGCGTTTTCTATGTCGATGTTGTATTCATTTTAAAAATGGCCTCACCTTATATCGAGTTATCGGCCCAAACTTGGTAAGAGGCAGCAGATGGTCAGAGAGAGTGCTGATTACCTTTAAATGCATTAGTGTCGCCAACAGGTATAGCCTGTGGAATTTGCTGCTATTTATTATTATTATTTTTAAAGGCCAGAAACTGGTTGCCATGATCAGCGGAATTTGTTGCAAATGATACGGCTGTCGCCTTGCAGCACCTTGTACACATTTTACTGTAATTTGCTAATATCGCATTTATTCTTCCCTCTTTTTGTAAAAGACGGCATAGGAGCTAGTTCTAGTAAAAAGCGCGCGACGGAGGGCTGGAGGGGAGTGGCAAGAACGAAGAAGAGAGGAGACCACATTCATGGAACTGGTTGAACTTAATAGGTGATACTGTTATACACGTTTGTATGCGCTACCTGCTGTGTAAGCCTGTGCACAAGCACATAAAAAATATGAGACCTCAAATAGCAATACATGGACTGTACAATAGTGCTAATATTTTGTAGCCTTAAGTGCTCAATTAATTTATGAGCTTTCTTAATCTTTAAGTAGCACCCACATGTCTGTATTTCAGAGACCAATTCAGTTCCGAATCGCAATAAGTCCAATTTCTCATATCAATTCCAATGAATTCCACGGGTTATAGTAGGCTAACAGTATTTGAGTATCTGCATAAAAATAATTTAACTTAACAGCTAAAATAGTTAAAGTAATAATCATCTTAGATTCAGTACAAGGTACAAAATTAATTTGGCCTATGACACAACATTGTGCAGTTTACAATGAAATGTTGAATGCAAACAGAGAGGAGTGACTTTTTGTCACTGGTTAAACCCGAAATGGGAAAATGGAAAGGTACTGTACCTTTTGTAGTTTGTAGTAATAAGTAGTTTATTGTAAAAATGCAGCTTTTCAAAAAATATATACCTTACAGTAAGTTATTTGCGATCTCGTAGAGACCAAAAGTCCATGGGCTGTACAACACTAGTGGAAAGTCGATCAGCTTTCCTACACTATCTTACACCGTTTCAGGTAAGTTAGTCGCATTTTTCATGTTACTGTCTTGTTCATTAATATTATTTATTTATTTATTTCAATGTAACCTGTAGCTCTCGGGAAAATAGCTCAGTAAAAAACGACTTGTGTTATTTTCAAGTACAGATTACACTTATGGCCCAGCAGTTTTCCTTATTGCCTACTCCGTGCAGCAGGACATTTTAGGACAGGAATTTTCAGTCGGAAACCAAAAATGGGTCATTCGCCTCGTTACTGAAAAATAAATGGAGTTTGATAGTAATCGGGGCACAACCCAAACCGTTTGAACTAATCAGTGCTGCAGGGAAGCGAGCAGCCCGGTGCCATCATTAGATGTAAAAGAAATCGGTTCACAGATACCAATACTTTAGTCTAGTAGACTGATATACTGTATGTAAGCTCATTAAATGGCTGTTCTTGAGATAGTGAAGCTATCCAATGATTGTGCTGACCAACTTTGCCACTACAGCATTGTTTTAAAATCTTGTGACTGTATGTATACGTACCGGTATATTATATTACAGCCAGCAATATTGCAGCAGTAAGACATATAATCTGGATGAAAACACGAGAGAGAAAATCTGTTTTTAGGCTGGTACAGTTCTGTACATTAGATACTAGTACAGTACATTATAAAGTGTAACACAACTATAGTGTATACTGTATGTAGCCTACAGTAATATGCGACACTTGCATCAATTTTAGTAACATGCTACGGTATTTTATTTTCCCAGCGTTTTCTGCGTTTCTATATTAAGATAAGATGTACTACACATCGCAATGCACAGTAGCTATACTTAAATGCCCACTGATGTGTGTATTGCAAATAACTCTTCTAACATTTCTCGAGCTCATGCATAAAATCAAAAGGGAGTTTTGTGCATTTTAGTCCCACTTAATCCCATCTTTAATTATTATTACAAAGCAGTACTGTCTTGTGTTCTCTTATCTCCTGCATAGGACCATGTAGGCCAGCAAAATACGGTCTGGGGGATTGACGCAACTGCTCGTCACTCGAAGGGAAGCTAGAACTGTATAGTCGGCACATCAAAGAAAACTTCACCGGAAGTTAGCAATTTTGTCTGCGAGAGTGGTATGGCCTACGTGGAAATGGATGTAGAGTTCTGGTGTTGTAGGCCTACAGTACGCCTTGCGCATTGAGGTGCCCGAAAGGTATCCTACAAGGTGGTCCATAGACCAGTAAGGCCACCTTAATGAACAAGACTTTTTTCTACGCTTACCTATTAACTAATTTTACTGAATTACTTTATGGTTGGGAAATTTCAACCTTCTCTTCAAAAATGTAAAAAATGGTTTTTAATTCACCGTATAAGTTAAGTGTGTTTTTATCTATTTGTTATGGGAAGGCGGATTGGCTGTAACGCTCGCTCCCACGAAGAAAAAGGTCGCGGGTTCGATTTCAAGCCCGGAATCTTCTTTCTTCATTTCTTGCGAAATTGGGTCTTCACCTGTACCTGCACCTGCACATATCCCCTCACAGAAAATCCTCCCTCGCTCGCGGTATACTCGGGCGTTACGGAAAAAACAAAGCTTGTACAAAATTATACAACAGACAAAATTTTGGAGTCATAATAATTATATTAAATTATGCTGAATATATATGTCATGTGCTGCCATAAGTTGATTGCATTCGAGAAAACAGAAAAGTAGCCTAATTATGGGACCTGGCCTTATTTGGGCCACCTATCGTAGAGGTATAACGCCTATGTTGAAGGCCACCAATTGACTATCAATGTACAAATGTACAATGTTACAAGCAAAGGCTCGCTGCAGCTGAATATCATGCATATAAACTGTCTTCACTATGTCCTGGATGAAACGATGATGTACGGGAAGCTTTTCTCGTGACACTATACCGAGTTCTAGGCTAATCTGATTCTTGTAAGCCTGATCTAATTAAGTGTCTTATTTTACGTCGTGATGGAATGCAATCCAAAAATTGGGCACTAGGTATTTCCATTCAAGAGACCATTCTCATTTGAAAAACCGGTTAGGGTGATGAAATACACTGTATAAAAAATATATAAAGGAGAAATTGCCTCCGAGGTAATAAAATGTATATCCAGAGCCTACTCGTGTAATTCGAGCTAAAATAATGATGATGTAGACAATGTTTTATTATTTGCTCTTGGTGGTAGAACCACCTCATGCAAATGAACACCTGCGATGTCTCTGTTTTGTTTAGAGGCGACAGCATCCAGATTCATGCATCATTGGCAAACAAATAAATTAATATTAGTGCGATTAGTGTATACAGAAATGTTGCGGTGTATATGTGAGAGTTGCACTTGTGAAATTTCATGGAATCAATATTGAACTTTTCCTGTGCCAAACTAGAAAATGCTGAAATGTGAGCTCCAGTAAAGGATGCACGGCAGCGAGAGACGTAAGAGTAAGGGAGAGAAGGGGCTAGTCCGGGTCAGTGGATGTGGAAGGGGCTTAGACTTGACGGATGCACTGCCGTGCATCTGTGCATCTTGATCTACTTATAGATTTGCCTCCGACGAACACAGAATATTACACTAGGCTACATATCAAAAATGTTACCGGTACTAAAGCACATTTATCTAAATACAAGTATTGTTGCCAATAGGAAGGTGACAATTCGACATGATACCACTATCCATCACGCACTATTTCCAATGCACCAATCGATTAAAATAACTCCACATGAGAGTGAGCTCGTAGAAATCTGATAATATTGCCTATAGACAATTTTGGAACTGATATTAAAATTACAATATTAAATCCAGCAAAGGGCAGAGCGGTAACCAACCAGTCCGTGGCTGTAATCCTTTGAAGTCTCACACCAGAATGCTAGAATGCTCTCTCTGGCCAAAGTCTATCATGGTATCCTACGATTGCAATACTTCAGATAAAAAATTTAATCCTTTCCTGTTTACCCAGCTACAGCACAAGATAACACGGATAACGAGTAATTCGCACTAGAGTATCATATTATAACTGCCACTATATGCATGCATTGTCGCCTATCAATGCTTTGTAAAACATTTTTTTATATAATTTCCCGTAAACATAAGGAAACGAAAATATACTTACTGCTCGTATAGCTAATGTACTGTACCTGCATATTACGTAGGTTGGTAGAGGCCTACCTCAACCCTGCATTCCTACAGACCTTTTGTTGTCATTTCAAGAGTAGACCCTTTTTGTGAACCACCTCCCAAAAATTCCTTTCTTTGTACTCATTGTGAAAAAGGGCAAGGTCACACTAAACAAAACATCCTCTGGTTTTCCGCGCCGTTTCTCTCGGTTCCTCTATACTTGAGCCTGTGCATGTCTACTTACGTTAGATCAAGCCATTGCAATATTGACACTGTTGAAGTACCTCGAGTACAGTGATTCATTATTGTTAATACTATAATTTAAAAATATGCATACACAGCACATGCACTGACAGTAAATTATTATACGCTACAGAACTTTGCGTTACACGTAATGGATGGAAGCAATTAAGGTCTTCAAAATTGTATGAAAAAAGCAACTGTATTAAATATTGTGGAAGATAAAAGCAATGAATAGATACGAGAGATATGCCAGAGCAGCCCATTTTATAATATTGTTTTGTTGGTTTAGTAGCTCAAAATAATAAGTTCCCCATGGCCCCACAGGATATAAACAGAATTAATTAGTCTTACATTTAAATTAATAAACCAGTTATCTTCATAATAATGATCTCACGTTTATGTCTGTTCTTTTGTACAAAATTTGACAAATACACATGCATACATTACAAAATATTACAACATGTACACACATCCGCTGCGCAGAATTTCACAAAAATTCCCGCTCATTTTACGTCCCCAACATTAAATAAATTACCCTGCAGAGTAAGTTAGCATACAGTATGTGGAACAAACACACGTCTCTATCATTCCACATACACACTGTTTTTACTCGCCATTCAAAGTATTCCACACCACATCTCTCCCACTTTGGCGAACAACTAAAAAAAACCAAAAAAAAATATTTTCGCAACAGACTAGTAAACAACGACGACAAAGTGTCAAAATAGTCAGTCGACTGGCACTCAGAACACATTTTGTATCGAAGTACAACATTAACAGCAGGTAAACAAAGGCACTCACTTGTCAGTCAAGATTTTTTGGAAGCGCGAGACACCCTGCTCATAGATTCGGATTGGCACGCTGACACAGGCCAGTCCTGTGCACCCAAGCATAACATCGCAATTTTTTGAGGTATCAATATGTTTTAAAAATATTATTTATGTATATTGTTTAACAATTTAGAAAGAAGCCATGCACCCAATATACCATGAACATCACTGCATTATTGTAGCCAATATACAGCAATTTACAAGTACGCACCCGCACCACATTTGGCGGGAAATTGCGAAAATTTGACTACAAAAGAATAGGATGACGAACGTTCAGGGTACATATCTGCATCTAGCACATTTGAATGTAATTAACTTAATTGCTTGGGTGAGGAGTCACTAGAATTAAGGCACAAATTTTAGTGCAATCCTGCACATTCTGGTCGCCTTCGAATTTTTAACTCTGAAAGCGTTAGAGCCACCCACTCATTTTGATCTCGATTGAACCAAGTGATCCCCACATAGTCTCCATTGAGGTTAGCATGCTGGCATTGTCCGAACCACCACCCTCCGTCATAGGCATCTGCACAGTTTGTCCCACTCGTGTCGTGGTCAGCATCCTTGGTGCTGAATCGCATGTCCTGATGGTAATCCAAAGCATCACTGGCATTTCCTTGATATCCTTCCACGTGAAGACGGTACTGAGACTCTTCGTCACCGACGACAAACATGTTGTAGTTTGCATTCCACCTCTTTCCGTACAGATCGCGCATTTGGATTTGGAGTTGAGCACAGCCATCTTTGGTCAGGTGATGCAATGCCTCGTTTCCGATCCAATACTCGCCTGTGGGTATGAAACAGTTTGTTAGCTATATGGCTTGATAAGGGTATACGTAGACTATTGTACAAGTCATAATTATGTGGGAGACTGTACCTGCAGGGTCACCAAATCCGCGTTTGTAGTCATCCCATGATCTGGAGAAGTTTTCTTTGCCGTTGTACCGCCTCTGGATGACAGTCCAGCCTTCTTCGGGACTCATGTCACAAAACACTGAGACAGGTTCTGGGGATCCTCGAGGGCCAATTGGGTAGAGACCGCTTGGTGGGTGTGATTTAGGAAACACTTGCTTCCAGGCTTCACAGTCTGTAAAAATATGGAACTTTAGACATTTTCCACGCAAAACATGGAATGCAATTGGTCACATAAAAATGAAGAGTGACAGGTGTATAGATTTCGGGGCAGCTAACCCCAATATTTCTGGTGCCGTGATAAGAATTATGACCAGGGAAAAGGATTGTAACCATACATCATTAAATCGGTTGGTACATACCGTAAGGGAGAGAATTGACAATTTCTTCGTAACGATGATGCAGTTCCCCTAGGTTCTTCAGCATCGGAAACAACTTGGAGTAATTTTTGACCGGAAAGAATTGTGGCCAGTCTTGCAGATGGATGTCCATACTGTCCACTTCATTCTGCAATGACATAGTCTATGGGTAAGCATAAACATCGAATGCCAACACCCTTCCAAACAAACCGAAGCAGTGAATCAAATTCGTACCTGTCTGTCATCAACAGTGTATTTGGCATTCTGCAACGTCTGTTGCACATGCCTCCTCCCATTCTGTAATGAGATGTTGGTCAATTGACTCTGCAGACCAGCCCATCGAAGCTGCTCCGTACGGAAACTGTCCTGAAGCGAAGCTGTACTAGTCTTGACCGCCTGCAACAACTCCACTTGCGATGCCTGCAATTATACAAAAAAAACACTGTTTACTAGAGGTCAAGTGCACTTGTACGTGACAGCCAATTAAACTATTTTGGACACGGTCATGTTGAAAAGGAGCGCAGGTCAAGCGTGACACCCCAATCAATTAATCAGCTGTATTAAAGGCTTCATTTTTTTTGCAAAAGCACCAGCAATTCTCTTTCATGCAGCCGTGGTAGAAACAAGAAGTAGTCTGGTGTACTCTTTTTCACGTCTAACTGCACATTCCAGATGAGTATCTGTGGCCACCTGCACCTGCGGATCCGGCTTATTTGTATGGGGCAGAGACAGGTAGGAGAGACTGAGGCACGCGCACACACCTGCCTACCTGCCCTTCATTAACGAGAGAGAAAACGAGAACAGAATCCCAGAGAGCTCCAACTTCTCCGTTTGACCTTTCAAGCCCAGGCCTGTTCACACATCCACCCTTCGCTCTGGATCTAACCAAAGTTATTACGAGTATTCTCGTAGTCTTATTACAGTACAATATGCATATAAGGATCAGGTTTTCTCATCCATAGGACTACATTCCTTGGATGCGGACACTATTATGTCAAAATAATAGTTATAGGACAGCTTGAGTACCGGATTTAACCGAATTGCATTCTCAGTGGTTTCAAAGGATGTGTCGGTGTTTAGTTTTTTTTTTGGTCGATACGGTGTCGTAGAGTTATTAATGGCGAAAGGTTCACCTTGGGTGAATGGCAAGACAAATTTAAAGGCGCAGCGCAAACGGCGTCACGCCTCTCTAACGGCACGCGACAGGTGCACCTACGCAGGTGCTGCAGCGTCCTACACAATGTAACTTTTAAACCTCCAATATTATACACTTGGCTGAATACTGTAGTAAACACCGTGTGTGGAGACATCATTTACAAATTGACTTAAAGTACAGGCCCGTTTCCTCCAACAGCCAAAAACACAATGGAGCTTCACTCATGCACGTAAATGTTGTACAGTACAATAGTATGGCCACTATCACGTCACTAACGTACTTTCGACACACAGGCCCCCCTATAAAGCAAGGTGCAAAGACATACTAAATTCAAAGGGCCATAAAATCAACCGCCATAATCGTGCCCCAAACTAAAAAGAATCAGCAGGTGTTTCCAACCCGTTCCAACCCAAGACTTCACATGTCCTATTCCACACTCTGACCATATGCATTTCCCCCACCACATAACTTCCCACCCACCCTTCTCCTCCCATTCTGACACATCCTTTCTCGCATTACTGAAAGCGTCATGCATGGTAACCTGCACTAAACGTCTCGAGAAAGGATTCAGAGAGCATTGTTTTCGTTCATGCGATAGGAACGTCCTACGAGGACACCCATTGCTGCTTGACCACTTGGGGACAACAATGCCATACTGGGCCGATGTGTATTATCCAGCAGTGGGTTAAGTGCGTGTAAGTTGGTTGGCTTCGCGTGTCGTCCGAAAGGAAAAGGTTTTTTTAAATAAAAAAAATGATGAGAATGGCAGCCTGAGGCTGTCAGGGTGTTGGCGCCTGGGCCACGTGTAAGGACTTTTTCATGCTCTTGGTAAACCGGAGTTACGAATGAAAAGCGGGACCTGTTTCGTACTAATCCCCTGCACATCGAGGTGCAGAGAGATGGGACTATAGTCGGTGTGTAAAAATAAGATCGGACTTGGTTTATGCTGATCATGCAGGTGATTGGGGTGTGAGTGACACGTGCGTTGTACTCGATATCTTGTTCAAAAAGTGATGGTGAATGATTATATTAAATCGAGAAGGTGCTTGCGATAGAGGAAGTGTGCATTCCAAATCAATATTGACATATCTGATTTAATGTTTACCATGTGCTACTTGTATATGAAATATTTCCTAATAATATGATCGATGAATTAGTCAGAGAAGCCTCAATTAGGTTTTGTGTTGACTATAATTTAGGAGACTACATCGATTTGAATTCAGCATATCAATAGCGATAATGGCTTGAAACATTTCATATGTTCACATCTGTTGCGCCATTATTAACAAAATTCTATAATATTGTTACAAATTTTGTTCGTAAAAAGAAACATTTCTCTAAATGGATCACATTAAATTCTACTAAAGCATCAAAGCACCTGTTCGTAATTCTTAGAGCGACCTCCTTATTTTATTGTTTGTTTTGTAATCAAAAGTAGGCCTGCTTCAAATTAATTGATCACTTTGCCTTCCGTGCCGGAATCATTGTGCTTTCAGAAATTATCGGCCGCACATGTCCGACAGCACGCATGTAAATAGGAAGCAGACTTGCACACGACCTGATCCAGTTTCCCCAGAAACCACCTAAGTATTGGTCCAGGTGTAATAATCGGTTGATCAAGGCCGCGCAATTATATCTATAGAGCAACTGTTTTTTAAAAAATATCCCCCCATGTTGTTTTAGGTCAAATGAGGAATTCCAGGAGTGTCCTCGTCGGAAAGAAAAATTCACTGGGCTGTGATCAGAGCAGGAGCGTGTCGACACTTTTGCATTAAACCCACTTGAGCCTTATATGAGAACATGTAATTAGCGGTCTAGTGAATGTCAAACGCGACCCCCACACGCAAAGCCTAGAAATTGTATACCGGAGGATGGAACGAGATTCATGTTGGGCTTAAACTGCCTAATCACATGTTACAATCAGGAAATAGCTCACTTCCTCTCTGCATATTATTTGCCCTTGGTTTTACGATTTTTTTCATCGATAGAGCAAACAGGTTTGAATAGGTGTGGGCAATGCCGCAAGACCCAGACTTCTGTATAGGTCTCGTGGGCAATAACATGCCAGGTTGTTATTTCGGAACAAACACAATAAGATTTTTTAAAATTATTAGTTATCGATGTATTTATCGATTTGACTCATACCTATGTCTTGGATGTTGCAACTTTTAAAATGTGAAGTATGGTACACATCTGAGGTGTGCTTCGTTTGAAGAAAAAAAATCATACTGATATAATATTGTCAGGTGCTTGAAACACTGCGTATAAGGCCAACAGCACCTATCAATCAATATTCATGCTGCGCAATCTAATTAAAGATACCAATCACATTTGCTCTACTTGCATGTAAATTAGGCGTAATTTTGATCACCAATTATCTCATACTCTTAATAGTGGGAGCCATTATCCATAGGCAAATAAAGATGAGTGCCCCCGATAATTATTTATTTACGCATAAAAATATTAATTTGCAGTGTATGAGAACCTGCATTTTTATTCCTGGTAGTACTGTACGATCGTGAATGGGATGCCCAACACGTCGTCCAGTTCTGGGAAGCGGTCTTACTTCCCAACTGACTCGGTGGGATCACAATCCCTCCAGGCTGGTTCCTCAAGGGAATCAAGTCACGCTGATTCCCTCCAGAAAATTTCAGCTCGACCTTAGCCTTGTTATGCCAGCAACTTTTTTCTCCCCTAGCACTCTTTTTTTTTATCCCCATTTTTTGGGAGGTAGGGGTTGTTTTTACAGCCTGTCCACCCTAGAGTCTTCCTGCGTTAACGAATCAGTACTCTTAACGGTCGTCTGATGAAGCATAAAAACAAAAAGTACACACCTTTCTGGAGATAGGTTCAGTGGACATCTTAATTTCACAAACGAGGACATGGCGTAAAGTGCGAATATTTATATTTAAAATGCCCCAACGCTATTTATTTATGATGGCCCTTGAAGTGATTTGAATTTTGATGAACATTGCACTCGTTACATGATTGCCATAACTTGCAAGGTGTATTGGAAATTCAAAAATAACATTATTTGATACCGATGAACTTAAATTAACTACCCATCAACACCCTGCAAAAATTCCACATTATACTCGAGATTATTCTTTTATGAATTTAGTGGTCATATTTATAAACAATAATATTATGCGACGCTGTCACGTTGATTGACCCTGCCCTACCGGTCGAACATGTCAATTAGCTGCCGATGTAATCATCTACACTTGTTTCATAAATTCCTGAGGACTCGATTTTCTCTCTCTCATTTTCTGAGCCTGTTCCGTCAATACATCAAGAAATACTCCAGACGTAGGTCTACATACGTAATACTCATTCTATGACCTGATTTGAGTTTGATCAGCAATTGATTGTTTTATAACCATACACTTGAAGTTATCTAGTGTGAGCGATTACGAAAGGCGCGTGCTGTAAAGATGATATAAAGTGCATTCACCTTTATAGTTCACTTAGCTATGAGTGAGAAATATGAAATTTCCTGAGCGATGCAAGAGACGTTTCCTCGAGCCTAGAAAATAATACTCTATGCTAGATATGTTCAGGAAACGGTTTTAAGTTCCCTGCTGCCATCGCGTGCAGGAAGCCAAGAAGAGCCTGACGAGCTCCGTGATAGAGACATGCTCTCCAAACTTTGCACATGTGCTAGGAATGACAAGTGGATAACCGGCAATGCCGGACTTTGGCCTTCGAATCTTTTATAGCTCCCACAATTATTAGAATATCCCAGAATTATGCCACTATGCTCGATTGGGGACGTCAATTAGGTGTTCATACTATATGGACAGATATCTAATGGGAAAAAAACACTGACCTGTTCTTCCTTGACACCATCAAAGGAGGAAGTGAGTTGAGCCATGTTTATGTCCAGATGCGACACTTCTTTTCGAATATCAGCGACGGTGCTGTCATACTTCTTCTCCAAGGATTCGATTGCTTCGAACAACTGAAGAGACGACGCGTGAAGTTTGTCCAATCCGCTCAATCGTTGTTCCACCATTTCCAAACTGGATGACTCGTGCCGTTCTTTTGATTCCAGTTTGTCCAGCCGTCTCTGTACCTCCTCCAAGTCGTTTGCCTCTGGATTCTGTAAAATAGTTTTCCCTTTAGTTATTTTTATCACAATCTTTTTCATAGGCTGAAATGTGTCAAGGGATCTTACCAAAGTTTCTGTAGGAGCAGCTTTTTGATGTTTCCAGTTCTTTTCCATCCTTCTGACACTTTTTTGGAGAACGCTTTGGGATACCGCCAGTTCATTGTGGCGCTTTCTTAGGCGATCGTGTTCATCAGCCACTTTTTCTATAGCGGAACGCAGTCGGTTCAAATCAGCTCGAACCTTTCCTTCGTGGCGCACCTGTCGCCCTGCAGGCTTACGGCGACCTGTTAGGACAAGCATTATTTTACATATTTTTAAACATAAGCAATCACCTATCAAATGTGATCTAAATAAGCTATACTGACATGTGTGTAAGGCCTGCTTCGGTTAAGGGGAGGGGAGGATAAGAGAATTTGGGAGTAAAGTTCTCGCTAACTAACAACAGCAGAACCGAATTTTTTTTTGTGTGTGTAAGTGTAACTGACCACTCTCTTACACATGTGTGATGTACTTTTCCCAAATTCTTAATGTAGTATTTGAAAAAGTCATTTGCATTCGGGAGTAAATTACGCCGTCGTAAAATTTTAAGTGATGTCGTAACAAGCACCAAAAAATGCGGAAAAATGAGGTGCTCCGGACCCGTGAATCCGATTTCCATGTTTAGCTATAACCTTTCGGCAAATAATAATTTTGTCAAAATTTGACTGATTTGAGAACTACTAGAAGTTGGGAGAACCCTAATTTTCATGGTTTTTATTGTGCATAGAGGGAATGGTCAACCGCAAACGCGACCTTTCATTTGTGTAGGGAGGGTGGGATCCACTGTCTCCTCTTTCGGCCAGAGTTGGAACTCGAAAAAGTCCGGATTTTCGTTATCCCCCCCTTAACCATATACTGCAGTATTGCACGTGTTAGATCATTTGTAGGAGAATACTAATGACAATAAACCCTCAATTGGCTCAGTATGAGACAATAGAAAACAGGCATCATGAGCGTGAATATTATTGAAACAGTTGTTTCCCAACACGCAGAAACTAGTAATTATTTTGGCCAATTTACCTTTAGGCTCATCAGGATGCATGTTATTCTCCAAACCGCTCCACAAGTCCTGGGAAAGGGACAATGGCACTCATAAATGGTCTTTTCAAGTAAAAAAAAACTGACATTTAGTAAAATCATGGTAAGTAGCCTACCTTTTTCGGTCCTTGAAGAAGCTGCAATTCCGACTTGATCTCGTCAACCTAAAATGAAACAAAAGTGGTGTCAGCTTCGATCGACGGTCATGCACCAGTATCAGTGATGAAATAACTATAGGAAAATTTTTAGCTGGGCTAGCCCAAGAGACCATCTTAGGAAAGGCACCCATTCTTGGTGAAAAAGGCCCATGGAAGCAAGGTGAAAGCAGAAGGGGCCGAGGGATGGAATGTAAGCTGTAAATAGCTAGAGCCATGGAAGGAAGTTCCCTTTTATTGTCCCCCCTAGACCCCTTGGACTTTGTTTTCAAGCAGCTGCCTCCATGAAAGCGGCTCTGCGGGGAGCTGTGTCCACAATATGGCCGACTCACCTCCTGCTTCAACAAGGCATACTGCAGGTCTGCTTCTCGCTGTCTCTTCTGCACTTCCTCCACGTCCGACTGCAGCTGCCGAAGAACAGATGAATCCTCGGCTTTGCCTGCCCTCAAAGCGGCCATTTCTCGCCGAAGTTCTGCTGCATCTGTCTTGGCCAGGGCCAACCCAGATTCTATCTGTTGGCGTTGCTGAAGATGAGCTGATATGTTCATATTGGTGTCCATCTCTCCCACCTCTTTGCGTACTTCGACCACACTCTTTCGAAGCCATTCTAGGGTGGCTTGTTGGTTTGTCAGGTCGTGTGAGAGGTGGTGAAGTTTTACTGACACTTCTTCTTGTTGAGAGGCTGTGCTTTTGGTCTTCTGCACTTCTTTTCTGTAGGATGACAATAGTGAAGTTTATTATTAGTGTATAGGTATAGGAGCGATTTCGGCTTGATAGCAGTCTATCGGTGGTTGGTGGTTATAGTAGATGGACTATACACTATATGCTAACAACTTTGTAGGCTGCAAGGTGGTAGTTCATATACCAGAGTCAATTTGGTTGACACTCATAAGTCTGATTGTCTAATATGTATTTAGATAATTAGATTTTGTCTCATACAGACTTAGTCATGGACTAAAGTATGTTCACCGATGTTAAATTATTTAACATAAACCTAGCACATACACTGTATATTTACATTGTAATATTGCATTGTGTCAAACTGTGTAACCGTGACAGTGTTGCTGGCAATGCCCTGCACGTATCCCACCTTGAACATAGTAATTTGCCTCACACTGAGAGATTCATGCAATAGCATTACAATTTTTTTGCACGGCAAAATGCATATGCATTATCTGCAAACATGTGTTTGACGTAATCATTCTTTAGAAAATGTGCAACACTTGACATGTAAGAAGTTTCTTCTGATTTGCACACCATCTGGCATAACAGGTGATGACCTTACCAGGAATGGTTAGAAATCGTAATAAAAAGTTGCCAATTTGGAGGGCCCTTAGAAATCAAGGTCGTATAGGGCAAGCAAGAAGTGAAAGCGGGACTTCTTCCACCTACCCCCACCTCCATTCCTTCCTTCACAAACAAAAATGTAAACCGATCAAAAAAATACACACGGCCTTCTCCAGCTGCTTATTTTGAACCCTAATGACACAGTATTACAACAAATTCAGGTTTTTCCCGTTTTCATAAAAAAAACAAGCGCACATCTGTCGGACAATATTTTTTGAGTCACGTCCAAAGGATAAGAACAATATGCACTTAAGTCGGTCATGTCAACAATTTTTCATATGTTATTGGGCCACATGGATGGTTATGGCTGAGCAAGAACCGGTATATTAATAACAATTTTTGTCAATATTGCGAGGGTGCTGATATGAATGGGAAAAGTGGCACCTGTGGAGGTGGATAACATGCTACTATCAGAGGGTTCCTTTGTTCTTCTTATCGCTTATCACACGTTCCAAGTTGTCGATCTTGGAGTCAGCAAAAAAAAGTGTGGCCTTGTTAAATACCTGTGAAAACGACATGCATCAATTGCAGGGGTCGTACTGTGCAGGCATACACGTCCTTACATTCTTAGAAGACTCAGTAAAAATATTGTTGTTGCTGTTGGGCTTGATGGACCTTATCGCCGTTACCATAGTAATCATCACCAAGCAACAATGGATCAAAAAAGGATCAGTACGGTACCGGTATACTACACCGAATAACGCCTATGAGAACACTAATTAGAGACAATTAAAAATATTCAAATTTGTTTGTGAATTAAAGTCCGCAAAAAAATTCAGATGAATTTATGACCTTTACGCTAATAACCCGTAGGTGTTAGTCCGAATTTTTAAAACCTAAAGAGTGCAATTAAGCTCAAATTAGGTGCTACTCGCTCTTTTAACGAACACTACGTGAACTCCTGGGAAGGTCAACAAATAATTACCCTACTGCAACTTTAGTTTATAACGCAATTACGAAGCTCAAGTCTCGCACGCAAATTTTCAGTTTAACTTTTTTTTTCACTCCCACGTTTCTTTTTTTTCTCTCTTTCTCGCAATGTGTTGGTCCAAAAACTTGAAAAAAATAAACTAGTTCCACTATACGTGAAGGGAAGCTCATATTTAAATGCAAGGTAGCTAATGAGTTAATTGGGGAAGTTACACTTGGAACATACCGGTACGCCCTAGCATTATGCGACGTATCTGAGGCGTATCCACGCATATACGCGTTAGACACCTAATGTTTTCTTACTTTTTTTTATTACTTCTTCTGAGTTGTTTCTCCCCCCTTGGTGCGTGAATACGCCAAGGTTACCAGGTCGGAATATCTTGGAAGGAGTTTGCCTTCTCGTGCTCTTCATCTTCCACGCGTGGCATGCCACTACCACACCGATTTATTATTACATGCTGTGCACTTTTCTTTTTGCGTTACCGGTGGCCCAATACCTCTCATTATCGCCGCATCATTTCTACTTTTGCTTCTTTTTGTTGCTTGTTTCTTTTTAGGTCCGACACGCTTTTTTCCAAGACTAAGTATGCCCTGAGGGATTAGTAGTCGCCAAAATGCGATTTCATGCTTGTCTTGGAACAAAAGTGCGATTCTGGACATTACCGTAAATGTTTGAACAGTATAACCGGTTTTGGAGGCGGACTTGTCTTTGGTTCCACTTCGGAAGTTTAGATATAGGATATGTCTTTATTCAAAGTATTTGGACTGCAGTGAGTGCTTCCGGTGAAGCTAGAAACCATTCTTTGATTAATTCATTAGAACCTTCCGTTTATTGATAGAAGTTCCTTACAGTATGGTTGAATGGTTGCATTCCAACATTATCATAATGTGTATCCCGCGGTATGTGGGAGAGTGTAAGTGAAAATGGTCACGCTCTATAAATTGACCCTAATAGACTGCAGTAATCCACAATCCTATACTTACCACAACAACGTAAATTCTGTGACACTTTTGGACACGAATATATCTCCTCCACTCAAGTATCCTACATGCATGTGTTATTGGATTCGGGTATTTCGGACTCCAGCGCCTAATAGAATGTGAGGGTGAGCAAGTGGTGTAGGATTTATCCTATACGCGTACAGTATAGTAACGATTTAGCCATCACCATCCATGGCGTGTCGACAAGAACTTCACGATTGCTTATACCGATTGTGGCAAGGTACCAATGCATGATGGGTGCTTACATTGTCTAATGTTGAGGGACTGCAATGAACATGTTCTAGCTCGCTTGAGGCAGTGCCTGCATCTCAGACCATGTAGTCATTCCTCCAGGCATTTATTTCCGCAGATTGCATATACAGTAGGATACAGTGAACATTGAACTGTTACTAAGGCCATTAGAAGGCTCAGCCTGGATAACTATCCATTTGCCCAGTTGCTCTTTTACGGTAACCAAGAACACTAATCGAACGAATACTTATCCAAGCTATTCATTATAAGGCCCTGTGAGTGTTCCTTTACACCACTTACGCCTATCCCATTCATTCAGAGATTACAGCCTATCTCAATATCCACTTAACGGATTTGTCTCACTTAAAACATGAGCGCTTAAAACAGAAAGCTACTGTATTAGAAGAAGAGCATCAATGGATGTTATTAATGCTATTCTCTTTTGCAACATGAAAACCTTATTGCTCCTTTTGAACCGTTTTATACTACTTGCACTTACGAATGTCAAACCTGGCATGTCTTTTAAATGATGACCTTATTGGTGCGTGTGTATAACTTGAAAATAATGTGACCAAGTGCAATATAAAATTAATTAGGTTTTTATATTTCTCCCATATTACAGCTTTTTATCACTTTTTATAGATTTTTATAGCTTGTATCTGAATTCTGGAAAATTGTTCAAACTGAGTGATGCTGGTAATTGAAATTGGGCCCACAGTATAGTAATTACAGTATGTAATACTCAAGTTTTTGGCAGATTCACTCCATCTTCCTTCCTAAGAAAGGAAAAGAATAGAAAGGAGCAGTACGTTCCTTTCTCATTCTTTTCCGTTCTTTTCATATAATGACAGCAATATTACTTTGAATTCATAAGCCTTAAGAGACAAGGACATTGAAAATTGCATCACTCTTAATCTTGTCAATATAGTAATAGTACAATATTGCAACTCGTGCCACTTGTCAGATTATAAAAAATCCCGGTAACGATATAGATTGATAAGATTCCAACCTCACACTACATTAGCATTATTTTTCGCGATACTTTACTAGTATAAGATACATTTACGGCCCAGATTTTAAAATGCGGCCGGAGTAAACCAAACGTAATTTTTGTTTACCGTAAGATAATTTCTAAGGAGCTTTTGTCTCAAGCCGCCTATCGCCAAAAATAATAATATTCTTAAATATATCCTGGCCTACATGATAAAGTCGAGTGACGAACTTAAAACTTATGACCCATTTCTGGTCTACCCTCGGGTACGTTGTAGGTGGTCCTGGCCTTCCAAAAAAAAATCCGATCCCGTCCTCGCTTTGAGTCCCTTCCCGCCCCGCCGCCCCCTTTTCCCCTTCAAGCCATTTTGGAAAGCGCTTATCCTACCTGAGGGAGTCCAGCTCGGCCCTAAGCTCAGCCACCTCCTGCTTGAGGGGCGCCTGGCTCTCCCGAATCTCCACGTCCTTCTCCAGCATTGTCCTCAAGTGGGTCAGCTGCTTCTCCAGCTGCTCCATCCGGCTGCCATCCTGCGCCAGGAGGGCAATTGCGTCCTCCATGGCCTCACCTTTCACCTCCTTCCCCACCGAAGGAGGAGATGGTGGCTTTGGAGTCAGGGATGTGTCCAGTAGCCTGTAGCTTATGGCCTCCAGGCTTTGGGTCACTCCTGCACCAGCTCCTGATATGGCCCACAGGCACATCATCACCACAACTGCAGACATTGTAGGAATCTGCCAACAGAAGAATAAGGTTGCCTGGTCACAATGGCTTCTCCATAGGATCTGATGGCCTTATCAGTTTATGAGTGGAACGTGACTAGAAGCGAGGCAAAAAAAAAAAGCAATTCCCGATAATAATGGTACGGTGCAGCTGTCGCTTTGTTTGAACCGTGTTACTAACTCAGAAATCACACAATCCTTGCAAGGCTGCCAAGTCAGGCGGTCTTTCGCGTACCAATGAGGTAATTGATTCGGAGGTCATTTTTCCCCCTTGCACCTTGGCAAGGTCTTTAAATATGCGCGACGTGTTGTTAGGTAATGAATCATGCGTGCTTTTTTTTTTTGCTATTGGTGTTGAAATTTTCTTGCATATGTTTATGCGATGTCTAGGAGGAAATATTTATAAGTGTCAAAATGAGATATACCGTACTAGTTTATAAGTTGAAGCGTCGCACTATTTTTGGAGCAAAGTAATGACTTTTGCAAAATTCCCCCAATATAATCAGTGGACCTATTGGCTTCGGTGTTGTGTGAACCTATTGCTGATTTGCATTGGGAGCTCAAATTCAGTCGGAAAAACTATTTTTTTATATTTTAGTTTTTTAATATTTTTATATACCCTTTACTGACCATCAGAAAAAACTATTATTTCCCAGTAGCTTTAAAACACGAAATATCTCCAGTATAGCAGGTGCCAATAAATACTAAGGGCCGGTTTCACCGAGCTCGGTATATGATAAAACCAGGTTTCGTTTGGAAAATACATACAAATATGTAGGGATTTTTTGAAAGAAACCTGGTTTTATCATATACCGAGCTCAGTGAAACCGGCCCTAAGCTAATCTTCCATCCTACGGTAAACCGTGTGAAACAAGATATGTCTAACACTGGTTCACATCAAGTAAAAGGTTGCATTATAAAAATCAATTCTGACCACCGAATCAAATATTCAGACATTGGCTACTGCGCCTGAAGATACATAAATAAGAAGTATAATACATTTCCAAGTAAATACCTCACCGGGAATCGCACCCGGAGCCACCAAAATTATCACCAGCCCACCACCCACTGAGCCACGACACAAAATTGCTCAAAAAATCACTTCCAAAAATCTCACTGTACCTTAGGCATATCCCACGATGGTAGCACAAAGCACAAAACGCCGATGCAGAAAAAACCCCGCACTAATATTCACAGAAGCATGGAAGCACCACGATTCGCAAGTGCGAACTCAAAGGCGGGAAAAAGGAAGCTCCGACCGTAACGACTGGTTGTAGCGGACTGGCAACGAGCGAGCTACTGTCCGTCCTTCTAATACCATCAGCCTGTTTGTGTGTGTGTGCGCGCGTTCAAGATTTTTTTTTTCCTATCCTGGGGCAGCCAACCAGGGGGCAGCTCTGGCCAGTTGGTCCACCCGAAAAAGGTAGGCCGTCTGCCAGTTCTAGCAAAGGCAGGCTGGCACGTGTTGCAGCCCCAAGGGCATTCGCCTGGACCAAGATCCGACACCTTCTTACACGCCCTCTAGTTTTTTTTTTCTTGTGGTATTTCGTCTTTGCCAGCTGTCGACCGTCGTTCAAGAGCCGAATATTTTCACGACAATAGGGGATACTTGCGAGGGAATTTACAAAATATGAGTGGGATGTGGTTTTATCAGTGTTGTTACCATATGGCCATAAACAATGGACACTTTGCCTGGAAAACAAATGCATTAATGTTATCTGCATGTCGTGTTGTGTGACTCGTACCAAGAAGCTAAAATGCCATTCCTAGTAATTAATGTGGCAAAAATTCATACAGATGACGTACGGCATTCAAATCTCGTGATAGCTCGAGTAAAACACTAGTCCACTAAATAAACAGCAATTACCGGTATATCTTATCTAGGGAGGTTCATACGCACGTCGCGTCGTAACGTACGAGCTTTACGTCTCTTATCGCAAGGCCTAATGCGTCTTCAAGCGATTTATTTGCTTTTCCTTTCCACATTGGACATTCGCACCCAATCTGGAGAAAGCAACATATATTGCATTTTCATGTCGACCAGCTAATAATAATTATCATTGTATAGTCATGTCATATATTTGATATATTTTTGCTAATTTTGCCAGCCACACACTCACAACAGAGAAGGAGCAAATAACTTCAGATGACTGCTACCGGCCTGCTTTCACAACAAAAACACTGATCAGCAAAATCTGGCCGAATGCTAAATATGTCCGAAAGTACCAAAATTATGTGCTCAAATGCCAGCAATTTCCATTCGCATATTATTTGTCCTGCGGCCAGCCTGACATCACTCGACTACATTCAAGGCAACCTGGATGGAAATGGAGAAACTGAGAAAGGACAGAGGTCAGCCAGGTGTCCTTTCAGAAAAAGAAAAGTGGTGGGCACGAGGCCCATGGAATAAGTCGGGAAAAGAAGGTTAGAGCGCTGGGCCGGCATCCATATTTGTATAGGTAGGCAGATGTTCCTGCTAGCTGGATCCCTAAGTTCGCCAGCTGCTGGCCTGCCCCGTCTCCAGACAAAAGCCCTTGAGTGGAGGGCGTGATAATTTCCTGATGGAAAGCCAGCTATCGGACCCAGCCTATGTATGCCAACCATCCCTCCATATATTTTTTTTTTCTAGCACCTGCTCTCCTATCTCTCGCTGGCCAACTGCGCCCTCGATTTTCAGCTTTTTTTGGTCTTTCTTCAGGTAGAGTGTGCCTGCGTCAATGTGACTACCAATGTAACATGTGGTGTCTAAACAGATTTAGTAATCAAACCACGTGTGTTGGGGCTCGAGACACCCTTCGCGTAACATTGATTTCTTGGAGGGTTATTTACTAATCGGGGGATCGCATCTGATGAATATTGTCTTATTGTTGCGACGGTCGTATGAACCATTTGTGGTGGTTAATTCTAGTTTTTATGCAGAGTGCTGATAGAATAAGATAGGACCATTTATACTGAATGAACATGGTGAGCTGGTTGTTTTCTTATGAATGCACTAGTGGTAACTTGCCTAATTATTACAATTCTGTTGACATTATTATTATTATTATTATTATTATTATCATTACCCCACGGGGGGAGTTATCTACTCCTTAGGGGGGTGGATTACCACCATTGGTATTTATTTGGAGCGTGTGAAGAGAATCTTATTAATTACTCCAAGAGTATGTAGGAGGGGATGTGCAAAGTGCATGTGCAATGTCACTAACAGTCATTTTGTGAACGCCCCCGGGTGGATTAGTCTTTAGGAAATTTCCACCCGAAATGAAGCCAGAGATGGCCCAACTCTGCACGGATAAAGGTGGGAACCCCTGGTGGGGATTGAACCCGGGACCTTCATATCCGTGGGCGCACGCGTTACCGCGACGCCACTTCATCTCCCTATATTAGGCATATTATTATACATATATAGGCCTACAATACGTTAATACATTCTTCATATTGAAATTAAATTAGTGCTAGTGGTTTGAATTTTTGTACTAAACTGCTTATTTATCAGAAGTTACTTTTAGAAGTTATCAAAATATTATTTGCGGATAATAGGCCTATTTGACAAAATTGAACGACAATCCAAGCTCTAAATTGAAATGTCTCTGCACGCGCATATCTGGTGAGAGATGAAATTTTGAATATTCATTTTAGCTTATAATACTGTGTATTGCGGTCAACTTGCGTCACCTGTTACATCACTGATTATCCCATATAAATCCTAGAGAAATGTCGAGATGTATGTATAGGCCTACTGTATGTATTGGGCTTATAGTACTAGTGTATGTCTACCTGTTGATGTATTGTGTAAGGTAAAATCTTTGACTTTAAAAAATACTGTATATTTGCGTCTCCTTCATATTTGACAATCCCTATTAAAGTAAGTGGAATGTTTATGGTTGCTGCCGTTCTTGATGACGATAGTGCATGATTGTATTCTATACATGGGTCACACTGTGATACTGAAAATAAATAAGATTGTCATAAGGGTATAAATGTCACCAATATTATACAAGCTGTTTCTTACTTGTGGGACATTCGACCACCAGCGGACTCGCTGGCCAAGGAATATGCTGGCGGCCACTAGAAGAGAGCTTATTCAATCGGGATTTGTAGGCTATACTGATATAAAATGACAGTAGGGTAGAGTCACAAAAGTATAGATTATGATCATAATAGTTCCACTTGACGATAATAGGGTTATTTCAATACTTCAGAGGAGTGCCAATTATATGTTTGAGTGCCAGACAGTCATAAGGCATGGGCAAATTGCAAATTAACAAATCCATGCGATACCCTGTATTGCTCTCCACGTCTGAAGGTGTTAATTCTATCTTACGTAAGCACCTCCTTTCTGCCACCACTGATATCCATCGCTAATTCATCCTGCGCAGATTACAGAGTGAACATCGATCGCTTCTTTGCTTTTTATTGAGGTGGATGTGAAGGTGTGACAAGCTTATAAAAATGAAGGATCTGTTCCATCAGGGTTTATTTTGCTGTCTATCAATAAAAATTGTAGTGGAAGTTGTTGATAACAATATTAGATGAGCACGTGAAACTCGGCTTCTTATGTTATTGAGTTATGAAAAACTCGACTTGAAATTCTCGGATTTGCAATTTCCTTAATTTTAAAATGATTGTTAAAGGCCCTGCAAAGCTTCCAGTATTTTAAATTTAATTTTTAGGACTATTATGTCTAATTTTAGTCGTACGTAGTTGCAAATTGTCATTCAAAAGCGGGTACGGTAATGAATAAAATTGATGATTATAAAACCTAGGTTCTCAGTTTGGCAACACTTCAAAGGATGTACTGCCTTGAGGAAAATGAATACACATAGGGTCTACGGTAAATCAACTTCATTAAAGTTCAATTTCAGCAAACAAAATGTTACTCTAAATTTTTTACATCATCTCTTACTGCCCTAAGAATTACATCAAAAATTGCGGAAGGTTCCTAACACATGTGGATATTTTAAAAAAGATGAAATTGCCAATTTGTAACTTTCTAGCCCAGATTTTCGTCACTTAGTGTAAGTATGCAATAAGGGGGGGAAACGTTTTTGTGGAAATTACAGATTCTCAGCTCGCATTTCTGGCCCGACTTGCAGATTTCCGCTCTTGGAATGTAACGCATACGAGCCAAATTCCCCCACAATATTAGGACAAATCATCTCTAATTCCTTAAAATTATTCGAGGAAAAGGGGCGGAAACTGATAATTTTGTTCCGCTAAGGATTGCGAATGGATATTAATTCCGAGGTGTCCCGAACAGTTGTGACGACTTTGCTGATTTTGCAATATTCCAAGCCCAGGTAAGGTTCTATACAATCCTATTTCATTATTGATCAAAAACCTCTGAATTAAAAAAAAGGTTTCAATTACTTTCTGATTCGCCCTCGTATAAAAATTCGCCCGAGGCCCCTGGATGTCTTGCCGTCATGCCAACTACTCAGGATATACCAGGCAGAAGGGAAATAGATTTGATCATAATTATAACTTTGAGACACCAAATTAAGACCTTCCTGATTGACTGATCCTTACCGAAGCATGTTTATCGTATTCCCCACACGTCAAAGCCCCAGCATAATGATTCATACAGTAGAATATTCAGGACATTCGGAGTTATATAGGTCCCCATATATGCCGTATTTTGGAAGAAGAATAGCGATGCTGGAAATGTTCCTGGATATCTTACGTAATTATGGGGGTATTTAATTTTTGGCTGCCAATTCATGTTATACACATCAATATCTCATTCACATCCTGGAATTTTGTGATTAGTGTAATTAATGACAAAGCTACAGCGGTTTTCAGCAAGGTCTTAATTTTGCAGTAGCAGAATAGCGGTGCTGGAAATGTTCCTGGATATTTTACGTAATTATGGGGGTATTTAATTTTTGGCTGCCAATTCAGGTTATACCTATAAATATCTCATTCACATCCTAAAATCATGTGCTTAGTGTAATTAATGACAAAGCTACAGCGGTTTTAAGTAAGGCTCCCATTACGCCTTATGGAAAGAGGCGATGCCGGATATTCCTGGACACGCGGTTATTAACACTTGGCCCGACAAGCTGCTTATACCCCACCTCTTGTGGTGCAAAAAAATTACTTATGCCTATTTATTCGGCAATATGTGTCAAAATTACATGAATACAGTCCAGGGATTTATCCACTCCCCTCCCCCAACACCCCCCCCCCCAACTTGTGCACACCTCTCACACAAACCATGCTACCTTTTTTTAAAAAAATGTTCGCTTACTTATAGCGTCCTTAATTTTTCAAGTAACCCCCCCCCCCAGGCCCCACTAAGTCAGAACTATCAAAATTACAGCCGGAAAAAGTGCTACCAATTTCATCAAATACACACCCATTCAAATCTCCCCTATTCACCTAAGCTCGTGTGACCTTGAACCCAAAAAAAAATTTACGTCCTGTTCACCTAGTGCTTATGATAAACCCCCGAAATTTTTCTGCCTACGCGCCTGAGAATTGTTCATTAGACCCACACACAAACGCCCCTCCTAAAATTCTCACCTGGGGCCTTTTTTGGATAAATTTTTTTCGATTATTAGAAGTGGTCAAAACCCAATCAACATATTATGCATCAAATGGAAGAGAACCGCGAGGAGAATTCACCAGTGGAATTTGTTTTTCTCGAAAATGCACCTAGAAAAACATGTAAGTTATGTCATTCCATCGGTCACATGCTCAGTCACATGTCCAAGTATTAAGACCCCAACAATATATTAGTGATGTATTTGCATACTAGCAGCCATATTTGGTGACAGGAGTTGCAACCCATACAAGATTCAATATGTTCAGTTTCAATTCTGGGTCACGCATGGCTCATGAGAAAGTAATAGATATACCGTCTATGTTTTGCCGAATTACCATTAATTTGCATGGAGCCAAATTCTTGGACATGTGACTGGTGAAATGCCACACATGTTTTTCAAAGCAACTGGGAAAAACAAGTTTTCAAAAACAGAAAAACTTGACTTCAAGTTTGCATTAGATAGAAGCTTTTAGCAGAGGTAATTTCGACTAGAAATTAGTTCGGGTCATCACCACCACCTGGTAAAGTTCGGCTAAGGATATGACTTGTTATGGGGCAGAATGAAAATAAATGGACACATAAAATACACAATCGGTCTGCCCCGTGGTCTTCCCGAAGAAATCAACTGAAAAACTCAATCCAAAATATAAATGCCCTTTTCCACCCACCCCAACCAAATTCACTGATGCTTGTCTCTCCATATAAATAAGGTCAGTCACCTGAGTGACCTGAGGTCACACCTCTCTTACGTTAGTAGCAATATCGCCATCAGCAACAATTTGACTGAGTCGGTCTCCTGTAGGCCTACTACTGTGTGAATGTACACACCCTTTAGTTCACATCCTGATAGCCCCACTACTTGAGGAACATTCCTCACTCGCCATACTTTAGGCAAGTGATGTAGATACGAATACGATAACGCGTAGGCTATACCGCGTGCCTGAATAGTAGTGTATTGGGCCTATGATACTGATGAGCATTGCCCGTAGGTACCATCTGTTGCTAAATTATTTTATTACAAACCTCTATAGGTCATAGTCATCGATCTTCAACTACTGGTTCGAAAATATTAGCTTGAGGTAATGTCTGGAGTCTAGATGATAGAGCAGCGAATAGAGGTTTGGTTCATTGGAGTAGTCAAGTAACTTATGAAGTAACTTATGAGGTAAATAACACAATGGAAGAACGAGGCATTAGTATACAGCAAGCTTCACCATATTATTCACATGGTTGGCCTCTACCGTACTGTACATACTGAAGATTTAAAATGTGTGGACATGGGAGTTTCAATGGTAGCCCGATTTTATGGCATTGTCAGACTCCCATTTTTGTCACTCTACATTGAAATACTGCGAACTTAGAAAACGCACCTCGAACAGGCATCACTAATCTTGTGAATGGACAAATTTGATTGGGATGACCTGAAACGAGGTGTTTTCGCAATCACATTTGGGTCAAAATTGGGTTAAGCATTTTGTAATACAGTCCTTGACACGTACCTTACCGTACAGTATACACACTTTCTCATATAGTCAAATGAGTTTTCTTTTAGATCAGTCACAGACCCACTAAGAGGAATCCCGTAAGTGATAAATGCAATATTCCTACTTCAAATCCTCAAATCAGTGCAGAAATCAGTGCACTGTGACTCTCTGCATTTCTGGTCTTCATATGTAACATTTTACTTACAGAGTTAGTAGTGCACGCAGAGAACATTCACCCCAAAATACAGTGTGTACTTAGGCAACAATAATTCAAGTGTTGACTTTTTTTTACCCCATTAGAGGGAGCTGAGCCCTATTAGGGGGGTGCGGGTGGATTAGCACCATTTGAATTTTCTAAGAATTATCTGTTTTTCTTCAAACTCTGGTGCAGGGAAATCAAGCACAATGGGTAAGGATAGGCATTGTTGGGGAGGGAACGTAGGTGCAAGTGCAATACCGATAAATGGGTCATGTGCTGTTCCCCGGGAGGTTAGGTTGCCAGACACCTCCAAGGTGCGGGTCAGAGACCCTCCCGACGCAGGTGAAAGGGAAATCCCAGGTGGGGATCGAACCTGGGACCTCTCACTCAGCAAGCCGAGACGTTACCATCTAGGCTACCACACCTCCCCTTAAAGTGTTGACTTCAATGTGAGAAAGAAGGCTAAGAAAGAAGCTATAGGTGCCTAACGGCGCAATGCGAGTTAAATGACCCTGCTGCCATCAGATCTGGAAATCAGATAATTATAGCAGTCTATACTACTACTAATACTTTTGCGCAAATGTATGATGAAGAGCTCTTCCGCCACCAAAAATTTAGACAATGATGGTGATAGCAATTGGCTCAGAATTTCTTCGTCGAGGCTCCATTGCCTCCAGTTGGGTTGCTTCACATGATGCAGGTGCACACAGAGGCGAATTGTACAGTAAGGTACTAGTACTGTACTTGCATGTTGTACAGTCGGATCAAAAATTGATGTACCAGTCACCTTTATTTTCTACAGTTAGTAACCTAATACATTCTGCTTACTTGGTATCGTCTAAATAACCGGTTTCTGGAATTAACTGGACCTTCCTGTATAATACGAGAACTTGTAATATAATTCTGTATACAAGAGTGTAATTAAACAGGAGCATACCCTGAGGTATGGAAGCTGCTGAATACAGGCTTCTACAAACATTACATGCTAATTCACATATATCGTCCGTGCAATAAGAGAATAATTCTGTGCCAAGTCAGTGACAGAGAGTCATTTCATTTGCCGTACACCTGTGTAAAACCGAAAGTATGTGTCCGGATGCGTGAGACAGGCAAGGCCGCGAAGTGTAGTGTAGCAGTCCTGTAGGATGTACGAAATCCTTGTGCGGCACTTGACTAAAGGCAGAAGGACCTTGGCGCCTGTTAAAATAATAGATGATGGCAAGATGGGGTTGACAATACGATCGTAAAGTATGGAAAAGGATTGCGCCAGCCACACACCTGGATGTAACACACACCTGGGGTCACTCCTGATCGAAGTTCAAGGATTCAGAAGATGAAATTGGCAGCAAGTTGATAATATGAATTTTTCGCTTTGTTTGGTGTTTTGTCTTTTGTGGCTTGGAGGAACAAGTCGGAAGTTGATTTGCTCACGTTTAGAGCCTTAGAAACTTGAAACATCGACTTTGAAAGTCCTGGGCTCTTTTTCAAAATAATTTAAAATAGCAGCGGAGAACAATAATATGTTCCATTAGTTTTAATGATAAGACCAATAAAGGCCATTTGTTATATGATCATGAAAATTGGGAATTAAAACCTAGACTTAGAATGATCTCAATTGGGAATTTTGGTTGAAGATATAATTTTTCTTCTTGACGCCTCCCACCCACATACCCTTGCACATTCGTATCAATCAACATACGCAACACACAGTATGTATGCATAAGGCCCTCGAGTCAGCCCCCTCACACGCCAAAATGTGGTAATACTGACCTCCCCCTGATCCCCTAAAATTACTGGCATTACCCACTTTGTGTCATTTTCGGCACCAAATACAGCAAAGGTGCTTGTCTATTTGGTGAACTCGCTGAAAATACCGTAATAACAAAACAAAAAACAAAAAACGTTTTAAGCGGTTTTTAAAATATGAATGAGAAGAACCCATTAGACTATAATTATTATCAAGTCGAGATTCCACCGGATTATGTTGATTTCATGCTTTTGAGAATATCTCATGATTTTTACCATGTTTGCAAGAATGACGTGCATGTCAATCCATAATAATTATTATTCGTGGGTACACGGTTATAGTGAAAGATCACCATTATTTCTTTTTGGTGCCCGATGAAAGAATCCAAGCTTCGAGCACCAAGGAGGTCCTCAGGACTTGGCCGTTGTCCCATACAGGGCTATCGGTCATTTGTAGAATTGTTTTGCTCTCTTGGACAAGTTTTTTAGGAAAAAGGTGAAAGCATTAGCGGGGTCAGGAGGTGGAAGGTGAAAGATCATGATGCGGAAATGAAAGAAGAATAGGCCATTGACGGTCAAAGGGAACCGGATCCAGCTTTTCACTTTTTCGGTCGACTGAATGAGTGGCTATAATTTATACGTGTTATGTGAGGGAAACTGAAAATCAGCTGGCGATAAAAGAAAGAACGTGCATATTATTTGACACTATTCTAGAACAAAAGTCGTTGAGAGGATTGTACAGTATGTATAGCATTGCTTTTACGAAAGCACTTTAAAATGCTAATTACATGCATTATACTTGTAATTGCATTTACCAAGGTGAGAGTACACGTTTTATATGGCTTTTTCACCGAAGCAGTTTGGAGTAGGGGATACGGTGTCCGACTGCTAATCGGGGGGTCCTGGGATCAAATCCCGGGGCCGGCAACTCTGACCGTGGTTTTCTGTGGTTTCCCACGGTCCTTCCAGGAAAATTCCGGAGTTGTTTCCGTAATTAACAGGCCACAGCCGCTTCCTTCCGTCCCTATCCCATCCCAAAAAGTTGTGCAGCAAAAACGAAAGCAAAGAGTTCCAGGCAAAAAGAAAAACTTCCCTCCTAAAGAGCCGAAAGAGGCTGATAACGGGGTATGAATTATTTATTATTATTATTATTATTATTATTATTATTATTATTATTATTATTATTATTATTATTATATGGCTTTTTCTTGGCCAAGGAAATAACATTTTGAGTGGAAGTTTTTTTAAAACATGGACGTTACCGGAAAGGACACGTAGTATACAGTACATTGCAACTTTTGCGGGATATAACAATTATTGTAGCAAGTGAAATTAATATTTGAATAAGTCGGTTAGAACTCAACTTTATAGGCTACATGAGGGAAATATTATGCCTTTCATTCTAAATGAATGGAAACAGTTTATTTGCAACCTTTCCCGATATCCTTTACACCTGATTATGGTATCGATACCATTCACCTGGTGCTTCCTCAGCATAATATATTATACTGTATTCTACAACTACAAGTACGCTAGTAATCAAAGTACGTATTTAACCCTCAATATGAAACCATATTTAGCCATTCTTAACTTGAAACGTGGGGTCCAAAAGGACCCCACAATCGTTTTTGTACAATAAACTTACAACACCAGCAAAAGTAAAGTATTTTATGCCTCCTAAATTTTGTCAGTAAAATTAGAAGTGAAATACACACAAAAATCTCCTGTGTTGTTGGTTAACTCATGAGGCGCTGTTTACTGTGTACCCGCAATCCCGCATATAGTCTTTCTATTGCATATGCCATCAATCAAAACATCGACATTAAATTCTGTAAACAATCACAATCCCACCTGTCGCCCCAGCCTCAAAAGCTTCTTAGCTGCCTAGAAGAAGGTGCGAAAAGGCAAAAACTGCCAATCATGAAGTTGCCATGTGTGTTTGCGGTCCGGAAAAAAGTTCGCTAACTTGAAACGTGCTGGGGTCCGCTTGGACCCCAATACGACTAGTGAGCGTTTAAATGGCATTATCTCGCATAAGTTATTTTTTTCATCGCGCATTATTTTTTACACGCTTTATTCCAGGCATGAAAGAGTGTTTTTGAGGAATATATAGGTGTGGGCTTCAGGGGCCCGCTCCTTCTAAATGACATATCAGTAGAATTCTGTTCCTTTTCTTGCTTAATTTCTAGTTTTATTTTATTTATTTATTTATTTATTATTAGTTACCCCACAAGGCCCAAAGGCCTTCTTCGGGGGACACACATCACATTACATGATATCGGGTAATTCACA
>JYFJ02003870.1:0-37711 GCA_000934665.2 Catajapyx aquilonaris
GGCCGCAGTGGCGCTTTCCCATGTTAAACTCGCATAGACGGTGGCGACACTGCGGAATTTTTCCATGAGGCTCCGTAATAAGCCGTGGACAACTACTGGCGTAAATTACTCCTGAATGCAAATGACTTTTTAAAATACTACATTAAGATTATTTTATGTTATTTTATTTACCCCGTGATGCAACCCTAGGCCGCTTTAGGGGGGTGGCAGACCACCATACAATTTTTCTCTTGTATTTACTTCAATCACCGGTGCAAAGAATACTAGGAAATTGGGTAAGGGTAGGGGATTTTGGGGAGGGAACACATGTGCAGGTGCATGGTCCAGCGGTGGGCCAGGTGCAGTCCCCCAGGAGGTCAGGTTGCCAAGACGCCTCCTTAGGCGCGGGTCACGACCCAATGACGCAAGCGAAAGGTTTGTTCCCGGGTGGGGATTTGAACCCGGGACCTTTCGCATAGCAAGCCGAGACGTTACCATCTCGGCCACCGTGCCTCCCCCACATTAAGAATATGGGAAAAGTACAGACTACATGTGTAAGAGAGAGGTCAGTTACACTTACACAAAAAGAAAAATCGGTTCTGCTGTTGTTAGTTAGCGAGAACTTTACTCCCAAATTATCTTTATCCCTCCCTTTAAAAATGTTTATCCAATACAACACTGCACTGGCCTCCAGTGCCTCCGTGGAGAGTTTTCAGTGTGTGTGTGGGGGGGAGGGGGGGGGGGGNGGGAAGGGAGTTTTTACACCGAGAAGGGGAAAGCTTACTGATGCAAACTTTGAAAAGCAGCTATTATTAAAAGTAAATGGAGGTTGATCATTATTTTGACTACGGTGATATTCTGTATTCGTATTACAGGGAGAAATGGGAATCCCCCATCCATCTACAGCAGCGGTGACAGACCACGGAAAAGTAACTTCATTAGTAACTACTGTAACTGTAACTCTGTAACTATAGCTACATTTTGGTCAAAGGAACTTGTAACTGTAACTAATATATTACTTTTGGACTGTAACTGTAACTGTAACCAGTTACATTTCAAAAGTAACTTACCCAACTCTGCCATCCCCTTTGCATGGGAAATCGTTGAGAGTTCCCCTTGTCCATGCATGGGGTCAACAGGAATACGATGTCCTTTAGGACGATGTCCTCCAGGGGCGCCCATCCCCTTGGCATGGGAAATCGTTGTGAGGTCCCCTTGTCCATGCATGGGGTCAACAGGAACACGATGTCCTTTAGGACGATATCCTCCAGGGGCGCCCATTCCCTTTGCATGGGAAATCGCTGAGAGGTCCCCTTGTCCATGCATGGGGTCAACAGGAACAGGATGTCCTTTAGGGGTATTTTCCCCAGAAGCGCCATTCCCCTCCTCGGAGGGCACATCTACGAATTCCTGTGATGATTCAGGCGAGCTGTAGGGATACACCAGACTCATCTGCAAAGAAGTCAATGTGAGTGAGGAAATGCTCCGCAGTGCCGGTTTTAGGAATGGAAGAGCTAGCTGTGCCTATTTTATTCCAGGGATATACTGTATATAACTTACAGTATTTTGTAACTCCCTCGGAGAGAGAGAAAAGACTTGATGACTTAAGGTCTGTTCTCAAAGCAGCGGGTTGGAGCAAAACGCTTGCTGGTTATGTGCAAATTGAGAAATTGTTATATTGCATAAATTTTCATTAATGTAGCGATTGTAGCCTAATTTATAGAACAACAGACATTTGGATCGTTGTTCCATGACTTCCCAAGGTACTGAGCAGATTAACATTAGCAGTTGGGGAGTGCGATTTTTAGCTGTGTCGAGAGACGCAAATAAGGTACTGCGCAGAATGACGACGCGATGGCTCCACTCAAAAAAGTACCTTATTGATGATCCTGATGATGACCGCACAATATGTATTGTAGAATGGATTTATATTTATACATTTTGCATGCAGTCAGTTGCAATTGCATTAACTGAAACATAAATATAGCGCTTAAAATCAAAATCGCCTATTGCGATCAAGTTAATAGCAATATGCTCAGAGCTATTTGACAATAGCAGCATTTTAAACTGCTAAGGAATTTTTGTCCCATTTCTATAGTAGGCTACTATAGTCAGCTATAGTAGGCGCAGGGGAAAATGGCAGACAGGTTAGCTGCTACCGAAAACCGAAGTTCCGAACCGAACACACTGACCTATATGTTCTATAGAGGTCAATGACCTATGTCAGTGGAACGAACAGAGCTGGAACAGAGGCGGGTGACGATCTTCATTTGTTTCCCGTAAATCCGTCGTTATTAATTGTTAACAATTAATAATGACGGATTTACGGGAAAAATTCTGAGGAATTGGGGAATGTATAAATTTATACGTCTAAAATGTGCCACATGGCTTTTTCGATTTTACCTGTAATACATATTATAGGCCTGAAAACACATTTTAGATGTATAAATTTATACATCTAAAATGTGTTTTCAGGCCTATAATATGCATTAAAATCGAAAAAGGCATGTATCAATATTTAAAAGCTCATTTATGGCACAGACGGTGCCCGAAAACCTGACCGTGAAATCGTGGCAACACCGCGACTCGCTAGTGAACTTCTTCAACCTAGTGCACTCTGTCGCACTAGTTATAGTGAGGACTTTTGCGGTGCATTAGCAGTGCATTAGCCAACGACTCTGAATACAGCCCATTAGCTTTTAGTATAGCTGAATAGCGGAATCGCATTAGCTGTTACTGACGTGCGTCGCAGAATAGCAGTATTGCAACAGCTACTACTGAGTAGCAGCTACTTTCCATTAACAGTTACTCAAATAACAGCTGTAGGATAGTAGTTGTTGTTTCCACTGCGCTCAGACACAGCTACTGCATCGGGAATGATAGGGGGAGCAGGCATAGGACAATAAGAGTATCAAATAAAATATTTGCCGCCGGGATTCCAATTCGATTCAAGATGGCCGCTGGTTGAGCAGTCTAATATGTATCTCAACCTCATTGGTCCAAACACAGCTTTTGTCTTGCTTGCGCGTTCGATCGATTTGTCTATCGAACGAATAGTTGATACCACGTTGATACACCTACAATGCGTCTATCCCTTGGCAACGGGTGTTCCAAACACAAGACAACGTCACACCGTCCTAACACCGCAGCGAGCCTACTTTGCGACAAAAAGAATATGCAATGGGGTCGAATATCCGGGAACGAAATAGCGGGGGCGTAAGCTCCGGGAGGCCAATATTTTAGTTTTGGTTGTCTAAATGCACTCTCTGACCCACCGTGAGGCGTCTGCGCTGTCTGTCTGCCAGACGCCCAGACTTAAGCCCTTGACAAGTACAAAATGTTATCTTCAGAAATTGTTCGCATACAAATGATACAATCAATTTCTAACCACTAAAACAGCAGTGCACACATCAGCGCTGGGGCCGCAGCAAGTGCTACATACAGTTATACTAGCCTACTAGGTACTGTGGAGTGTCCTACCTCTTAGTCGTCAAAATTCACCTCCGGAGAGATATGCCAGCAGATTGAGACGGGCCCAGACGCGTTCGACTCTCTTCGGGGTTCAACTGAGGTCAAACGGTGTTCCATTCGCTCCTCCCACACCAGAATCCCGCCACAAGTTGATTTGATTATTTTATATATTTATTTGTAATTTTATATTAATATATTGTTATATATAATTATTTTAATGTTCTCTACACTTCCCCCTTCTCCCCAAATGACCGGTCAATGACATGAACTTGACGTCGACAGTCGATCACGTGATTTCAAAAGAAGCGGGAATTCCACCCCCTCCCCCCCTCCCCATTTATGACGCAAATGTTATGTTCATGAACTATTGGCACTTATAGTTTGGCTCTTACCCTCCTAACTCGTTGTAACAGAGCAGCAATCTTCGTAATTTGTTGAAGCGGCGAGTTACCATGCTGGTCACACCCAAATTACTGTAATATGCACTTATGAATAAATGTACATAGCTTGTTCAGCAAAATATGGACATGACAATGTCACTTTCTCTAACAATGATTGACAAGGAATGAGGAATGAGTCAGTCATTGTTAGAGAGAATGACGTCTGCGTCATGGTATTGTTTCACTGAACAAACTGTTGCTGATGCTTATTTATTTATTTAATTATTTAAAATTTTAATCTTGTTTTACTTTTTAATTTTTAGCCAGACACATCCTCAGCATTTGCCGAAGGTGAAATCCAAGGTCCGGTTGTACGACTTGTACAGTACCATCTCTTGGAAACATTTTTAAAATTTAAATAGCCACAAAAAAATTTCATTTTGCTGAAAATCTTGTTGGCGACAGTACATTTCTGGCTGTTCACCAGCGGGATAATTTGGGATAATGTCTCCTGGAGTCGGTGCAACCAGACCTAAGGGGAAGGAACACCGGAGATTTGATACTTGTTCGTAGCTCCAGTCTGGCGGAGTAAACTTTTTTTCCCTACATATCGTACAGGATGTGCCAATAATTGAAACCAGGCGTTGTATTGGCATCGGCCCATTGGATATAGATTGCGGTAATTACAGACAATAATATATTTTCCCCACTTGATTGCTGACCAAATTGTCCCTCTTAGTAGTGAGTCACTTTTTATATTCATTCTTCAGGACTTATATGATCAAAATTTTCCTTGGTTACTGATCTATGAACCATCTTTATCATTGAAACTAAACCTATAGGGCTGTCCCAAGGCTAAACCACTTAGTCCGGTCTTATTTAAATTATCCTTATCAGAGGTCGACACTCACTTGATGGCTATAACAGTAGAAGTTTATCTGGGGATAACTTTGGTCCAAACAAAATTGAAATTAAGACCCTCACATATGCAGATGATAATTATCATCCTTCTTGCAGAGAATCCCCTCAATAAGGTGCTAGGAAAATACTTTAGAAATAACCAATTAAACATTAATTTAACTAAAACTAATCAGACCACCATTGGCAAATCCATTCTGGAAAAGGGCAAATAATTGACATAGCACCTGCCACCTGGTACAGGTAACAATGGAGCTTGTCATTGTGAAATGTTTATTATAGATCGGTCAACATAAGAACGCAACCGAGTGTGGCGCACAGGATGCAATCCTGGAATGAGAAGTGATATGTGCGTATAAGCATGATATGATTTGGTGTAGGTTACACTTATTTCTGACACTGGCATGGCCATACAGATCACTTCTGATTCCAGCATTGCATCCTGTGCGCCAAAGCGATGCACACTCGGTTGCATTCTTATATTGCCCGATTTATATAGGCCTCACAGTTGGAAACGTCACACTGAGGCTACTCTCGCAATTGGGGGCCATGGAAAACCAGTCTTCGCAGGTCTAATTTAATCATACTTGGGATGACAGCAGATCAACATGAGACATGGATAGAATCTGAACACCTAGCGAGATGTCTTTGCTTGATATCAACTGAATCCTGATTTTCGACGTTTGGATATTGAGCAGTCCCATCGAATGGGAGACATTTCGGAACAACGACTACTGAGAGTGAAATTCCTTCGTTAGCAAGAAAAAGCTACTATCATATTATTACTCTACCACGATGGCATCTGGCATGGCAAATATCTTGAAAGGCCTAGCCCACCACTAAAATAAACAGTTCATCAATCATCCAAGTCACAAAAATGAAGTGAGAAATAACATCTTATTTGCACTAAAAATGCAGCTCTTAAAACAACACTTTATTTGCCATATTCTCCTTCTTTTTCCCTCCTTCCCCCAATCTCTCACTCCCTCTCATTCTCTCTCATTCTCTCCCTCTCATTCTCTCTCATTCTCACTCCCTCTCATTCCCTATCAGCCATGAAGGTAATTAGCTACTGGCGGTCACGTGTAGTCTTCGAGCTCCTTTTTTTAAGCGGCACACTTTCCCTCACCTTATGCCTCTTGATCAACACTTTCTCCAAAAATCGTGGTTTGCCATAGCCTTTCTGCTCCAGGAATTGGTTGTAGTTCTCAATGCTCGCTTCCATCTTTACAAGCCTTTTGTCTGCCAACACCTTCAAAGGATTCCTAGCTGGAGGGGGGGGAGGGTAGACATGCTTCACATAATTGGGCCACCAATTTCCAACAGGTATGTAATACCGCCCGTACAGGTGGTTGCACTGGCGGCCTTTGGGAGGTGAGGTGATTTTGGTTCTTTCCTCAAGATGTTGCACTTTCCCAGGCACTTTTACAAATTCCATATTGGCATAGTATTGGGTACTCCTGGAAAGTAGGAATGACAATCTATTGTCACATGAATAATATTGTGAACATGAGTTTAGGTACAGTGCTGGACACAATAGCATATAACAAGTGTAAACAACGACTTTGGCGTTACCTGGCAACTGGTCGTGTTCGGACATCGTCATGTGGAGAGTGCTTAGCGTTCTTTCTGTCGTTGCCACTGTTTACAGGTAGCGATTGATGCTGGGACGAAGGGTGTGTGCATGCTTACCAATGCATGGCATCGGAATAAGCGGGCTGAGGGGGATATTATTTTGAGAAGGCGATTCGTTATTATCACACTATTGTCACTTTCCAGTATTAGTCAGGATGCATGGAGTTACTGAATGATCGGGAAGGAGTCCCCAGTGGCAACGACAGAAAGAACGCTAAGCACTCTCCACATGACGATGTCCGAACACGACCAGTTGCCAGGTACCGCGAAAGTCGTTGTTTACACTTGTTATATGCTATTGTGTCCAGCACTGTACATATATACTAAATCCATAGTTAACCTTAACATATGCCTACAAACAACCTGAGCTTAGGCCATCAGAATGAGCAGCCTGGATAACTATCAATATTCTGAGAGATAATAGGTTACCAAGGGCAATAGAGTCCAGCAGGCTGATAGTTAATTCAGTCTGTGTATTCAGAGGACCTGGATCCATTATTATCCAGAACATTGGTTGCGAACTGTAGCTGGAATGCAGTGTGGATGCAGAATGGAACGAACAGGGTGTGGAATGGAATGTGATGAAGTGTCAGCATACAGGCTAGAGGAGGGTGAATGAGAAGATTTCTTACCTTTCTGTGGGTACCTTCGAATTGTCTGCTATGGGCAAGACTCCCAATTCATACTGCTTAGAGATTACAGCAGGAGTTATGTGGATCTGTGGAACTTCCTTGAACAAGTTTTCAACGTCTCGTGGGCTTATATTGACAGGGAAATCCTTCCCGCAGAAGTTGACCAGCCACTCCGTGTACACCTTCGACACCTGCTGGTCAGAAACATGAACTCACAAGGGAAGGTCACGGGGTAATAATGACGGATCTTGATGAAATTTAACATGCTAATGCAGGACAATATAATTATGATACCCAGAAATGAAATATTTCGTGCGGAACCCCATATTTGCAAAAGTTATGACGTCTTAAAGTTCTAAAAATAATACATTTTCATACTCCATGGGATTACATTAGCAACCACATATAATGACATTGAAGTGTGTAATCAGTTTCTAGATATTTTCTCATCGGAAAAAAGTCCTACAGAACGGCTCTGGCCGTCCGTCCGTGGCCGTCTGTGAACAGGTATCAAGGCCTAAACCGTAAGAGATAGCGACAAACGGTTTTCATATTCGGATTGAGCGTGACCAAAATAGGTTTCATGGTCAACTTCTGGTGACCCGCCACTTCCTGTGTTCCGGGTTCACTCTATCCGCACAAGTCTACTTTACGGGCGGGTTATCATTGGATTTCAAAGTTAGTTTCCGTGTATTCCTGACCGTGTTTTTCGGGGATTTACTCCGGGTTTTACCTCACGTGAGCGTGATTCGATGAGACCTTTTCTCATTCTTTCAGGGAGCATGTTAATCGATATATCGTAACCTAGGCAACATATCGATTCCAGTATCGGCTTGGGCGATAACATCATGGCGGCCGATGACGCTCATTGCAAACATGTCCAACGTCAGGAATAAATTCCACAGCCCCTGTGCCAGAGAGTCAGGTAAAACCCGGAGTAAATCCCCGAAAAACACGGTCAGGAATACACGGAAACTAACTTCGAAATCCAACGATAACCCGCCGGTAAAGTAGACTTGTGCGGATAGAGTGAACCCGGAAGACCGGAAGTGGCGGGTCACCAGAAGTTGACCATGGAACCTATTTTGGTCACGCTCAATCCGAATATGAAAACCGTTTGTCGCTATCTCTTACGGTTTAGGCCTTGATACTGTCCACAGACGGCCACGGACGGACGGCCAGAGCCGTTCTGTAGGACTTTTTCCGATGAGAAAAGATCTAGAAACTGATTACACACTTCAATGTCATTATATGTGGTCGCTAATGTAATCCCATGGAGCGGTATGAAAATGTACTATTTTTGGAACTTTACGACGTCATAACTTTTGCAAATATGGGGTTCCGCACGAAATATTTCATTTTTGGGTATCATATATTGTCCTGTATTAGCAGGTTAAATTTCATCAAGATCAGTCATTATCACCCCGTGACCTTCCCTTGTCAGATATCATTATGGAAATGGGATTAATAAACTAAAAACAGCCAACCAGCTTGGTGCTCCCCAGATACACAAACTATACAGCCCCTCATGCCTTTTCACAATGTACAGGATGTTTCTCAAAGTGCGCATTTCCCGTTGGATATAGGCCTGGTTCTGTCCAGCTTTTGTCATCTATGATACCTCTAACTTTGCCAAAAAGTCCTTTTTGTTGTAGAGAAGTTCCAAGTTTTCTTGTGACATCTCAACTCGAGCAGGCTTCTGTTCAGGTGTGAGGCGGCTCAGTTCCCAATGGGCAGAGACCTTGCTGAGCTGAAGGTGTTGATAAAGGATGGCATCCACCACAGCCAAACCGATGTGCAGGACTATGTAGGCTACTACACTGTCAACCGCCTGTCTTACCATTATCATGATCCCCACAGCCGAGACACTTCCCTTGGTTACAGCAGTCGCTGGCCTTCCTGAGCAGGGATCATGATCTAGGTTCTTTCCCACACTTGAAGTGCGCAACCCATTTCTTAACAGTGGTATATGATGGACAAGCATCACCCAGTGTTGAGTACAACTCCTTGTGGATACCCACAATTCTCATCATCTTCAATGTGAAATATTTGATGACAGCGCGCTGCGCCACTCAGAACTGTCCACGTTACAGACTCACTGCACTTTGCACTGCCTCGATTTTTCCTCATTTGTATATGCTTCATATCAGGATGAAACAATATCCTGTGATCAGTGCAAAAATATCTCTACATGATGCCTCATATTAATGTATACCAAGTAATATCAAACTAATTCAAAGAAAAGCCGCATACTTTTAGAATGCCCCTCGTACGTTCACTCATCTTGCAGGAGTCGAAGGAAACATGATGCAATAATTAAAACAATTTGTTGTACTTGATATTGTAATTTTTAAAATCCCAGATTAGCAGTTTTCATAACTTAAGGGGAGTTCGTCAGTTGGAACAACCTGTATTACGACAAAACAGTGACACCATCCAGCTCACCCTGGCCACGCGCTGCTTGATCAAATGCGTCATTCTGATCTTATGCACGGCAGGAGGGGAATCATTCCTTTTCCCAAGCTTGGAGCTGTTTGGCTGGAGGTCTCCCTGGTTTTTTGTGGTGTTCTTCACAAAGACGCTGTAGGGATCATCTTTGCCCAAAGTGAATGACACTTTCCCATCATCCCTGAGAAAAACACATGAAAAATTACACACAACTGGCAACATGTTCTCCTTATGCCTGTAGTAGTATATGTCTGATTTTCATAAAGTAACTTTTGTAACAGGAAAATGTGTTTTAGGTCTACTTTAGCAAGAAATTACTACAAGGTGGTCGAAAAAGAGTGCCCTGATTCTAAAACCATATAACTCGCCATATCTATGATTTAAGTTTTTAAATGCTAATAAGTGTCTAAAGTTTTGGTCTTACCATAGTTTGTTTCGATATTAGCTCCATTTGTCACTCGAAATATGTAAATACGGTAATCACTAATCAGTGTTGTGGCTAACGCGCTCAGACATGTCTGGTGTTACCATTGAAATCTTTCCCCGTAGGTGATGCAGATGCCGGATCTTTTCGCCATACATGTATCTCCACAAAAAAGTCAATTGGGGTAAGATCTGGGCTTCTGCGGGGGCTAGGCATTGGGAACCTTCTCATTCAAGACGTCGCACACTGGGGGCTGAACAAATGAAACTTTCCTAAGGCAGGTTTGTTTCATGGATGAAGCAACTTTTTATGTGCATCATCAAGAACAATGTGTGTGGTGTAAATACCCATCATGTCCAGCACCTGCGGGACAGGATCGCAACTGTAACTCTGGATATGATTGAGCGGGTTTGGCTCGAGACAGAAAACCGTCTTTTTAATTTGCTGAGCAACAAATGAAGCTCATATAGAAACAAACTACGGTGAGACTAAAACTTTAGACCTTACTTTAAAACATTGTAAAACTGATATCATTTAGATATGTCTACAAGTTTTCGAGTTATATAGGTTTTAGAATTGGGGTATTCTTTTTCGACCACCCTGTATATAAAATTGTGTGATTGTCATAATTTTGGGCAAAATGTGCATTCTTGCATCATTTACATTTGGTAATAATACATGTGAAACACCCTGTATACTGTACCCCTGAAAACCAGTTATTACACTTGGTGACTATAGCTACCTCCACTTCTGCAACAAAAAGCCAAACCATCAATTTAGCATGGCAGGGTGTTGCAGATATGTTTTAGTGTACATTGCAGATACATCCCTAAAACCTGGGTTTGCCATTGTGATTACCGGTACTTGTTTGGTAAATTACTGGAAACAATTAACGATGGCATACCCAGACTTTAAAGTTACACATGCAGTGGTGCAACTGAGCCTAACTGTTATTTTTATTGCAGGCACCTGCTCATGTACAAAACGTATTTTCATCTGAAGATTCCTCTCCTGAATTGCGGGAGCTACTAAATCCAGTCACCTATGAAATGGAAAACCACACTGTTACCATCACAGACATTTCAGATATGGATGCAAATAATGCCAACCTCGTCACTTCAGATGATGTGAGTAAACTACTGTATATTTAGATTTTTTTCTCTCACATGTTATTAAAGAAGTCCAGCCAATATGGTAGGAAATATGACTTGTATGGGGCACTAGGTTGTGAATGGACAAGCTTCCCTCTTGAATTATTTTTTCGATTGTGGAGGAAGAAGCCTGGCATGTGTGATCAGGTGGCAGTTGTTTTGCGGAGCTTGGAATGGAAGGCCAGGGAGGAATCTGTGATACGGAAGCTGAAGTGTGTACATGAATCACGGAGTGGATCTTCACAAAGGAGAGCAAATAAGATACACGGCGGAAGTTCAGTTCCCTCAATGCGTCACAGGAGGGTTGGTGCTGCGAGTTGGATTAATAAAGGGGCGCAACTACACTGTCTCCATTGTTTTGCTCACAATAGTATACATCATATCCCCGGCAGCAGTGCCGAGGAATAATTACAAGTACAGTATTAATTTATGAAATCTCAATAAATGTACTAGTAAATTTCTGCTTCACTATTCCATGGAATGTCAAAAGTGTGCTCACGTGCAGAACATCTCGGTGAAGCTCCGCTGTTTCTCTACATCGATGGATGGACTGATGTATGGGGGCGAGTCCCTCGAGCTTCCATCCTCAGAGTCTGACCAACTCTGGTCAGAGTTGTAGTCTTTTAGGATTCGTTCCTTCCTAGGCCGAGCCTTTTCGACTCCCTCTGTCAGGAACCTCAGTTGCGGTAACATATCGACGAGTGACCGATGTTTCTGCGTGGGCTCATTGACGTCCATGTAAGAACTGTAGTCACTTAATGTATCTGTCTCCGAGGTGGGAGTGTAAGAATCGGCCAAGTAGTCCTCCATGGCCATTGAGGCCAGTTTCCTGACAACTGCTTGCCACTGCTCAGCGTTTAAGCTCCGATCGAACTCAGCATCAAAGGCGGTACCGAAAGTCACACCTGATACGGCCTTCCAGAATCCATCCTCCATTTCCTCCTTACTTGTCACCGATGGGCTAGCAGTCAATTCGTCCAGGTCGACGTGGCTGCTCGTTCCACTATAGGATGACTTGATCTCAAAGTCGTCTGGGCAATCTTGACACATTTGATCTGCAACCTCCTGCAAATATGCATAGCCAGGCATGACGGTATGGGTTAATAATGCATCTTACTGTGTAAGTAACACAATACAAAGGAACTTATTTTTCAGATCTTATTTTTCAAGCAACCATTATGGTTACCGGCATGTGCCATGAAGGGGTCATTTCTTGTGTAATTACCATTTGTGGTCTAGGCATGGATAGACATTTGCTAAAGGGGCATATTGAGTGTGGCAATGAAATTGTTATTATTTTTCCAGCCACAATTTCCTGGATCACTGGATAGTGAGTTGTGCTTCTTTTCCTGCTCATTCTGCACCCTGCCATGGACCCCGGCCCATCTACTCAAAACACAAAATTGGGAATTTTTTTGGCATATGCCCCTCTTCTTCCCAACGTTTACATGACCAGCAAATGTCGGGTAATGGCCCATTTATTGCAATAATGAGAATGCTAGTGGTGCAGCTATCTCAAAACTTTTAATACTACAAGTGTGTCAAATTATTAAGACAGTATTTTATACTGTGCATTGTGAAGGTGTGCGAAGTATGCTTACATTCTCATCTCTTATAATAAAGCACAAAGTGACTCTGTATGCATGTATAACCAGGCTACCTAACCCACTTCCACACCTCCGTTGTTGTCCCCCCCCCCCCCCCCCCCCCCCNCCCCCCGCCTCCCCCCGCCCCGGGTTTAGTTGCTATTTTTCCCCCTATTTTGTTGCGTTGAGTTGGGTTTTTTCAAACCCCATACTTTTAAAAAGCGTGTTTGGCAGCTTCCCTTTATTTTATCCATTTCGTGTGCTTTTGTTGGCCTTTTTTATTCCACTGGCTACCAGCTTTCCTCCATTTTATCCAGCAGCCCTATACCACCTCTATCCCAACACTTCACAGGTGCCCCTCTTGGCGCATTGATATTTTTTTAATTTTGACGATTCACACAAGGTTGCTGACTTTTCTGTGTCTCCGGACATTGCTTATTTTTTGTTGTCTATCGTTTATCGTTGCCGTTTCTTGCTTTTTTGTTGCTCTGCTCTGAAATGGCAGTGGTACGCTCTTTGTCAGCATCATCCCTACCAACGTTGTGCCTGTCAGATACCACATCACCACCTTCCAGGCCTCATTATATATCTTACAGAACAAATTGCAGACCATAGTCGGTAAATCTCTCAAGGACTATGACCTCCCTCTTCCCCATAATCAGGCACCCTCTGACATAGATATTTGCGTGAAACCACACATGATTCTTGCTTAAATATGTTGAAGAAAATGAGTGCAGATTGATCAAGGATCAACTTACAGCTTACACCACTATTCTTGCAAGTGTGGAAGGCAATATGGGGAAGATAATTCTTCCGGGATGCCCCAGGGGGGACGGGAAAGACTTTCCTTATCAATCTCTTGCTGGCAAGAATTCGATCAAGGAAAGGCATTTCCATCGGGAATCACCGCGCTGCCACTCTGATGCAAGGTGGTCGTACTGCTCACTCTGCTTTCAAATTGTCTTTTAATCTGGGGTATGCTGAGAGCCCTGTCTGCAACATCGCGAATGGGACACCTCCGGCCAGAGTTTTGCAGGACTGCAGCATCATATTTTGGGATGAGTGTACCATGACTCACAAGGGAGGAGCGGAATCTTTGAACAGGACGCTGCAGGACGTACGAGATTCTGACCAGGTCATGGGAGGTGTCACTGTCGTCCTGTCGGGTGATTTTCGACAAACTCTACCTGTCAGTCAGAGAGGCACCAGGCGTCCATCAAATACTCCTCCATATGGAGTCAAGTTCAGACACTTACTGTGAATATGCGGGTACACTTGAATGGGGACTCATCAGCCGGTGATTTTGCAAGCTTGCTGTTGGAAATCGGTAACGGCAGAGTGCCTGAAGAGGATGGCGTAATCCAAGTGACGGATGATATGGGGCACGTTGTCCACACCTTTGAGGATCTAATTTCCAACGTCTATCCTGATTTAGCCACGCTCAGTCTGCAGTCACAAACGTGGCTCTGTGAACGAGCCATTTTGACTTAAAAGAACGACACTGTTGACTACATAAACCATTTTCTCCTATGCAAGTGTCCGGGTGAGGAAGCCCCCACGTGTCAGTTGACAGTGTCGTAAATCAAGATGACGCTGTCAACTCTCATCCTTAATCCTCTCATCCCGAGTGACTACCCCTTCCAGTTCAGACGCCTGCAGTTTCCTGTCAAACTGTGCTTTGCCATTACCATCAAAAAGGCACAAGGGCAATCCCTCGGAGTGGCGGGGATAGATTTGAGGGAGCCATGTTTCTCCCATGGCCAGTTTTACGTAGCGTGCTCAAACAACCTGTACATATAGCCTATGCACCTCCCACTGGCAAGACCCGAAACGTTGTGTATAAGGAGGCGCTGACATAATGGGGTACTTTTAACTTTCATTTTTGTCGTCAAAATGTTTACGTGGCCTGTGTTTTCTCTCTTGCTGACAGTGTTCGTGTCTTTTTAGATTCTCTGATGTGCTGCTTGCTTTTTTGTACATTTGTAAATTTTTTTTGTACATACAATATTAGTCGTACAAAAATTGTTGCCAAGGTATGGTGTCCTTTGCATCTCATTATGCTCTTAATTTTTGAAGATGTCCTTTCGGGCACCAACATGGTGATTTATTCTCTCTGCATAGTTTTACCTATACAGAAAATGTCTTTGTTGTGTGGTTTCCCTTCTTTGCCAATTATGTTCCTGCGTAGTACATTTGCGTTATGTTGGAATATGTCACTGCGATATGTTCTAACCAGGCTTATATAGTGTTTATAACTTTGCACTTCCCCGTTCCCCCAATCCCCCCCTCCCCGCCCCAGTTTTTCATCAGACCAGCAGAAAGATGGGTGGGAACAGTGTCATCAAAATTTCCAATTATCACAGCGGGAATTTCCAGAAATTGGATTTGCTTTTGTTTTTGCACATGCAGTTAGAGTAATCGGACAGCTCCCTCATGGGTAGTAAATCCCTGAGTCAACTAGGGCAATTTCTTCTCATTCAGATTAATATTATCGCCGTAGAAAGTAACCACCTTTAGGAACAACTTCACATCGATCCTAATATCAGCAAGAGCTAATAACTGATATCAGTGGGTAATAATAGTGATTCTTGATTCTGTTGTTTAAAAAAAATTATACAGGGTGGCCCTAGACCTAGAGGCTGAACTCATAGGTAATTTTATTGTAGCCTATTGTTGGTTGACAATATATTGGCAACCTGGCAACTAACAATACAATCTAATAATGTGTCCAGACTTTAGGGTCACCCTGTAGTCCATAAGCATGTGTGGGAAAGTCTATCGTTTATCCGCACCTAGCGACGCGGCGGGGTTGGGCGGGCGGGGCTGGCTCCAAACATGTTGGCTACGCGTCGCAAACATTCGGTTGCCTGGAGAGCACAACAAGGGCGTCTTCTTACCCCTGCCACGCGAACCGATCAGACGAGTGCTGGGACCACGGTGTTAATGAAGGAGGTGGCAAATTTGAATACCACGAGGGTTGCTGATGCAGTCCGTTAACCCAAAGAACGACATGATGTCACAGCAGCTCTGTTTTCTGAGCATGCTAGTAGTAGCCTATGCCTGCAGAGTGAGGGGAGAGCCGAGTGGAAGCGGGCGGAACGTGACGTCATGTCGTTCGTTGGTTTAACGGACCGTGTGAAGGTAAACTTCGCGCTTGGCAAAGCCACAATAACGTTCGTTGGCCTGCGGCGCACAATGAGACCCGCATTGTTGGCGTATACAAACCCACAATAAGCGCCCAGCTCCGCTATCGCTCCGCAAAAACTAAAAATATCACGCACTGGCGACGTACCGTGCCTGGCAGGGCCACAACAATGGACAGTACTGTTGCGGTAACAAAAAGCCATACAGCATCACCAAGACAAATGGCTATTCCATCCCGAGTTCCATCCTATAATCAGCTCAAAATCTGTCTCGAATAGAATATCCCAGAAGACCCGAAAAGAAGAATAAAGCACTGTTACATGTAACAAGTTTTTTATGTTTTTTGTTTTTTTTAAAAAAAAAAGAATACAGCTTCAAGCAAACAGACCCAAATCCCATGAATGGATTCAGTTCTTGTCCTTTTCATCTCCCTCTGCCACAGATACTCGACCAAGTGAAGGAAACCGTATTCCCTGCTTGTTACACCTCCAATACACGTTTCCATCTGCAGCAAAAATTTAGGAAGATATGACAGTGATAGAAATAATTATGAAAATGACCTTGACACTTACCAGGCTCGTCATACACGTAGGCCCCCTCTCCGCACATCGTTCGCAATTACAAGTCTTGCCGACACGACCCACCTCCATACACCACCCTGGTCTTCATGCCATTGAGGAAAAATTATCAGGGGTACATGTCAGTAGTTGGTCATGAACACACTCCGTCACGACCTGGCGACCTCATCGAACAGACTCCGTCAAGTCGCAGCGACCCACCAACACAGGCTGTACTGTGGTTTGCCAAGACATATCAACCACGATAGCAACCGTGAAGGCATTTGAATTTGGCAGCAGTAGGCTATCAAGGCACCCGATTGTTTGCGACGCACCGTTGCCAACCGCCCAACCCCGACCGCGTTGTTAAGGTGCGAATCACGTTGAGTGATATATCCTCCTGAGACCTGATGTCCAATATTATATTGGACATCAGCAAAAAAAAAAAAAAAAAAAAAAAAAAAAAAANTTTTTTTTTTTTTTTTTTTTTTTTTTGCTGATGTCCAATATATTTGGACATCAGGTCTCAGGAGGATAAACATATCACCAGCAACGTACACCCTCACTGGACCGATTGCCTTTCCTTCCCCAAAAGCACTTTTGTGTGGAATCATGTGCAGATTATAATTTTGTCATGAGTATGGGAGCCGTCGTCATGGGATGAAAATAATATATTGAGGTCCACTCATGCAGCCAAGCCAACTTTGGATGGTCATTTTAACATTTCAATTTGAACTTCGGAAAGTTTCTGTAGGCAAAAGCAGAGGCTGTGTGAAGAGTCCTTTACAAAAATGGGTTGAACTAGCAATGCCGCTCCCCAGGAGAAAATGAGCATCCTCTTTCATAACCCAACCAGGAGTAGTAGGCTTCATCCTCAGAATAGTACCGACACATTACTCACACAATTTTTAGGTACCCTACCTTGTTGATTTGTTGACAGTCATAGTTGCCCAATGTCCCCTCAGTACTACACGTAATACCGAGTATAAAGCCAAGTACAGTAAAACTTCAATGTCGAACTTCCCTAAGTCGAAGTTCTCTATAAGTCAAAGAAAATGATGAGCTTGGTTGGTCACAATGTAAAATAATAGAAAATAAACTTCCCTAACTGGAATTTCCATAACTCGAAGTTCTCCATAAGTCGAAGTGCAGGCAGGGCCTTACGATGGGATATTATTATATTTATTATTTTTATTTATTTCATACCCCGTGCTAGAGCCTTTGGCTCCCTTAGGGGGGTGGATTACCACCATTGCATGAGACCAGGAATAGGGAAGGAAGCGGCTGTAGCATATTTTTACGGAAACGACCCCGGAATTGTCCTTGGAGGGACCATGGAAAACCACAGAAAACCATGGTCAGGGTCGCCGGCCCTGGGATTCGAACCCAGGACCTCCCGATTAGCAGGCGGGCTCCTTATCCCCTACACCAACCTGCTTCAGTCTTACAATGGGATATCAATGCATTTTCAGTCTCCCTAAGTCGAAGTTCATGTTGGCGAGTACGGAGAATAGTCTCATTTCCCAGCCGAAGGGTAGAGCGTAGGCCACGTGTGCAGAAAGGCTCAATTTCCTGATCTCCGTCTACCAGACGTACCGAAAGAAGTGTTTGACTCGATTGTGACAATTGAATCATTGAATCTAAGAGTCTTAGGCAAATGTCCATATAATAGGGTCCATAACAGAGTTTTTTTTACACCAAAACAACGAGGAGCATTGCAATTGTGATAGTGACATTATTTTAGAGTTTTGAACACCTTTCGTCGCTGGATATAAAGATAGGCTTCCTTGTAGAGTTATGTGCTTAAAAAATCCCAAACTTCTCTAACTCGAATCTTCTACAACTCTAAGTTTTTCCCCGGTCCCATGGAGATTCGACTTATAGAAGTTTACTGTATATATACCTGCTTCACTCGAGCCTCCATCTCCTCTAGCTCTCTGACTTTCACTGCCTGGGCCTTCTGCTTAGCCAGCTGGTTCTTTTCTGCGACAGTCAACTTCGGGGCCCGTTTCCAGGATGGCATTTTCTGCTTGTTCCCCTTGACCAGCTTTTCGTCTTGAATCTGAACCAGACAACATCCTCAACTGTTACATCAGGGTGCTGTGCTAATGATTAGGTACTGCTCATAGGGACAACCTCACCTGCGAAAAATCCTCCATGGCTGATTGGTTCCACAATTACACTACAGCACCATAAAAGGGCTGTCTCACTTAAAATCGCTGCATAAAAAACAAACTAAGGCTGTTACTAGCCAACAGAGCCTATTCTTGATCAAACCCTCTCTATTGGCTCTTCTGAGATCATTCCATTGTCTCTGCCACAAGAGATCAGACACGGCATCAGAACACTGTAAATTATTAGTGTCATGAGCAATCTTCGATAGGAAGCAATGTCGCACCAGTTGATGGACTTGACAACTTTCCATCCCAATAAGCTGGGATGCCAGAAATTGAAGGACCTGCCATATGTGATTCTGCTCTGATGATAAAAAGAAAATGGAACTAATTAGAGTAACATAATTATTGTGCGCTCTTGAAAAAAGCATTATGCATGATAGAGTTTTTTGTTTGTTACCTTTTTTATAATTTTCTTGTTTTGGAACACAGGAACTATGGCTTCTGCATTTTGATTAATTTTTACTGCCACACAATCCATGTTTATCCACTTTAGTTTGCTTTGACACTAATTCCTTCCTGGAAAAGTAACCACTCCTACACATCAGTTTTTTCAACAGTGTTGTGGTAATAAATTGTTCATGAAAGCCAGGCATCACAGGAAAGACTATTTATATAGGGTGAAGGGAAACTCGCGCCCAATCGCCAGGTAGACTGATAGTACTCGCAAAACTAATACTGTATAGGGATGTGCAATTAGTTTTGGATGCCAGTGCGTAGTTTAAAGTGTAGAGGGCCAGGTGGTAAAATATGAGGTAAAAATGACAAAGTGCACGGGTGTTGCACCCGGATTCTTACTCTGCCGGGATTTGATCGCCTATTTGCACATGGACGATGTGTTAGGGGACCAAGGCCGGATTATTCAGAGGCTCTCCAGCTGGCATTTGCTTCTTTGAAACTGGCGGAGTGGATGTGACATCATGAAACTTTAAAGGCGCCGTAGCATTAACTACGCTATGGTGCCCAAAACTAATTGCACATCCCTCTATTATTTTTGCGAGTACTATAAGTTTACCTGGCGATTGGGCGCGAGTTTCCCTTCACCATGTATAGTTCTATGAAACCACCTGCCATGCAAAAATATCTGACAACATTTGGACTTAGCATGGTGTCATTCAGATGAAGAAATACTTTACGAGGTCGATTTGAAATTTTTGTCCCCTAAGTGATAATTTCATTAATATGCAAGATAATCACAGAAACTGTATGTCTGGTGAAAGCTTGGAGTGTCCTCTACCCACCATCCCAATCCACACACATGCGCCAAGTCGGACCAGTTGTTGCATCCCATCAGAGAAGGATTCAGGCGTCTTCTCCCAGCACCAGTGATGCACCCCTCCACATCACTGGTGTTAATGGTGTCCCTTCAGGTGTTCTTTCAGCTTCGTGAAAAGGAAAAAGTCGCATGGTCCGAGACCTGAGTTGTACAGTGGGTGTAGTAAAATGTCATGAAATTTGAGATGCTCCATTTGTTAACTCATGCGTGGACAAGCACTGTCATGGTGCAGGAATGTCATACAGCCCAGATCTTGCACCTTGTGACTTTTTCCTTTTCAAAAAGCTGAAAGAACACCTGAAGGGACACCATTACACCAGTGACAGTGAGGTGCAAGCAGATGTGCATCGCTGGTGCTGGGAGAAGATGCCTGATTTCTTTTCCGCCAGGATGCAACAACTGTGTACGTTGCTAGGAATGATGACTACATGAAAAAGTAATGAAACCTCATGGTAGAGGACATTCCAAGCTTTCACAAGATATACAGTTTGGATAAGTACCTTGCGTATTATTGAAATTATCGCATATGGGGCAAAACTGTTCAAATCGACCTCTTAGTTCCAGTGTTACTGAAAAATACAGAAAATGCAGTACTTAATACTTTTATATGAGTACAATTTATTATTGAAATTGTGCTAAATCGGTGTGAAGATAATATTATTCAGGCAGGTTATTCATTGTCATATGCCAGGGTTGTAGAAAGAGCTGGAACTTACCAATTCTCAGTCTTGCAGTCCAGCTGATGCAGGCAAGTGGTCTGCAGAAATTCTAACTATATGAATTGGAGCTGACTAAGGACACCCCAAATATGCATTGAATTGAGCTGCACAGATTCAGTGGATGACCTAGCGAATCTAGGTAAGGAAATAAGCAATCAATGAATTGCTGAAGCAAATTATGCGATGATGAATTCAGGCAACTCATACAGGGTGTTTCAAATAGATAAGTTAGTAGCACTTTCCTTGCTCTGGGCTGCTTTTTACAGTTACTTTGGAATAGTTACCTTTAGCAGTAGTTATCAAAACTATTATCTGCTAATATTTCCCCCAAATAGTATCCATCCCAACTCTGAATTCTAAGTAATTTTCAAGTGGGCATGATCCATTGGAACAATTGGCATTGAAGGTCAGCTGCAGAACTCATTTCTCTGTAGGCATTAAAAATGACGGGTTCTCTCTTGCACACACACCATAAACTTGTCTACGAATACTTCTGGTAACCAGTAGCTGTACAAAAGTAACTGCTTAAAACAGAGGGAGGCGGAGTGGTGCTGCAGTAACGTTTGCGATAACGTAACGGATGTTAAGGTCCCGGGTTCGATCCCAGCCCAGAGTTCCCCCCTTCATCTGGTGCAGAGTTGGGCCGTCTCTGGCTTCGTCTCAGGTGTAAATTTCCGCTAGCCTAATCCACCTGGGGGTGTTCACAAAATGACCAATATGCGACATTGCACTTGTACTTTGCACATCCCCTCCTACTTACCCTTGGAACAATTACAATAACATCGGGGAGGTGTGGTGGCCGAGATGGTAACGTCTCAGCTTGCTGTGTGAAAGGCCCCAGGTTCGATCCCCGCCTGGGGAACTTTCCTTTCACCTGCGTCAGGAGGGTCTCTGACCTGCACCAAGGAGGTGTCTGGCAACCTAACCTCCTGGGGAACACCACACGACCCATTAGCTACGACATTGCACCTTGCACCCATGTTCCCTCCCCAAAAATCCCAATCCATTCCCTTTGTCCCTGTTTCCTTGCACCAGTGAATGAAGTGAAAATACACACAGAAAACTGATGGTGGTATGCAACCCCCCTATAGCTCCCGTAAGGGATATCACTGGGAATAATAATAATAATAATAATAATAATAATAATAATAATAATAATAATAATAAATTTTTTAACCTGCTTAAAACAACCAGCTGTTGAAAAGACATTTGAATTTCAACACCCTTCATACTGGCTTAATCTGTTGCATTGCTAGAAAACTTTCTGGTTAGAAAAGGGATGGGACACTGGATTACATCATTGTCATCTGAGAGTGACATTTCCTGTCACTCTTCCAGTTGAAAATATTATTCTGACACTGGTGCAACAATCCCTCAGCAAATGAAGTATCTGTTGCCATTCCAGAAGATTTGAAAAGCTCAAATTTTATCATCTTCATATTGCAAATAATGTGGCAAGGTAGAAGGCGACTGCCCCAGTCCCCTTACACACCAAATCATAGGAAAGTGTCCGTCAGGTGAAATGTCCATCTCAAAATGATCTCAACAAAGTCAGTTTTATGATTTTTACTTTCTTCCATCATGGATTTTTTAAAAAAAATCAACATCGCCCACATGGCTTTACAGGCACAAAAGTACACAAAAAAAGCACAATACCTACATCTTCAGCAACAAATATATGACACCAGATATTTTAATAAGTTGGCCCTCACATGCTACCTGGGACAGCAAAATTTATGCTCAATAGTATGGGGGCAATGTACTGCTTCAGTCTGTGAACCTATTTTGTTACGGGAACATTATCACTACATGAAAAGAATGATTAGATGCCCCTGACTGTTAAGAAACTGAACTTCCGCAAAGACTAGAACTGCATTATAGCCATTAATATGGTGCGAAATTAAAAATAGACGTTACTGTCAGCCCACCCTCCTAGAGTAACACATTCCCATCTGAAAGGATCTGTATAGAAGCTGCTTTGATGTTTGCGAAAAACAGCTGCCCTAGGAGGCAAAACAAGCTTCAATTTTGTACTATGGCTTAGAAAACATGGGGAGCCAGGCATTCAGGCATCATTTAAGAATTGGGCAAGCATAGGCTGCATGCCAATTCTAAAAAGTCACCCAACTTCCTGCAAGCTCACTTTCCACTGGGATTACCCAGGTACCAGAATCACCCTTATTATGACTTACTTTGTACACAATCGCAAATGTGCATTTGCACTTCACGTTAGCGAAAATCATAAGCAGGGTGAGGTGGGGCAATTGTAACAGGGCAATTGTAACACCAAAGGCTTAGTCAACTGAAAATAATATGGCAACCTTGCTTGACTGACAAGAATCAGTACTCTAGTGGCTACAATGAGCAGGAATATCTGGTTGCCAGATGATTTTTAAAGTTGAATAATCCTTTAGTGTCACAATTTACCCATTGTCACAAGTACCCCCACCTCTCTCCCTCTCTTATTCCCACACACAAACTTCTTTTAAGCTAAAAAAAAAAAGTGAAAGCAATTTACAGACAACTATTGGGCATCTTAGGGATTTTAAAAAAACTACAATACCAAATAACATCCGATTCACTAAAATGCTGCCCCAAGAGCATACCAGGCCTGGTCTGAACACAATGACACGAAAGTAAATATTGTCATAACAAAATCCTGTATCAGCTTCTTTTCCCATCACTTTCATACAAGTTTGCCGATCCGCAGAAAGAAAGAATCAAATCTTCTAAATAAATTGGGTGTTCAATGACAAGACAGGCTCTACGAATCATGATTTTACCTGACAGCACAACAGTTCAAGTGATGATTACAAACGGCAGGAATTCAGCACTCAGTTCTAAGCTCAAAGGATGCTTGCCACGCCACTTCAGAAACTCAGTTATTGTTTCTGGCCGTGTACAGCCCTTGTGAGAAGTAATCAAACAACTTGTGTACTGCTGAGCCTAACAGGCACATTTGGCCAATCTTCATTGAACATTTCCATAATTCCCACAGGTATCCAAATACATAACTCATAAAATTATAAATCATCCTGTTGCACTATCAGCACAATATTATTCCCGACACTTTCAAGGGCTTTTCTTTTGGGAGAGTGTCCGCAATAATACTGTGCTGATAGTACATAGTTTACTCCGAATTCTTCCGAACCAGGAGTAATTTTAAAATTCCAAATGTGAAGAGATCAACAAAAGGGTATCAGCTGAGCCATGCACCATTATGGTCATCAATTCAGTCAGCAAGATCAACATTCTTAATGAACTTAAATATCATGTTAGACACAAAAAATACGCCAAACCATTAGCAAAAGACTTCCTTACTTTCAAGAGTTTTTACCAAAGAGACCCAGGTTTTCATTTTCTAATAGAATGTGGAAATGGCAATCTTTGCTTGACACATCCAAATCCACATCCCCGAGTGCCATACAGGGTGATGCAAATGGTGCCTATATGCTCTCTAGGTCCTCGAGATATGGGACAATATTACCCTAGTTAATTGTGGTGATTTTGCATTCATTTCAGAGATAATTGGATGATCTTATTACTTTCATCGTACATACAAATAATTAGGGTCATCCTGAAGGGAGATGAAGTGGCGCCGCGGTAACGCACGCGCGCACCCACGGATATGAAGGTCCCGGGTTCAATCCCCACCCGGGGTTCCCACCTTTATCCGTGCAGAGTTGGGCCATCTCTGGCTTCATTTTGGGTGGCAATTTTCGACAGACTAAGCCACCCGGGGGAGTTCACAAAATGACCGTTAGAGACATTGCACTTGCACTTTGCACATCCCCTCCTATTCATCCCCCCTTCGCTTGCGGTACCCGGGCGTTACGGAAAAGGACCACTTGTAAAAGCTTGTACATCTTAAGCAAATAAAGGTACCGTGCCAGATGCCCAATTAGGGCGGTGCACTAACCCTATTATTATTTAAAAAAAAAAATTTAGGGTCATCCTGTATGTTATTCCAGCCGGCCTTGGTGGACTAGTGGTTAGCGCACACGCGTTCTGGTCCCAAGGTTGTGGGTCGAACCCGGCTGAGGTCGGTGACTTTTCTCCGGGTGGTAGAAAAGTGAGTGCGCGCCTTCCTTCGGAGGGGAAGTAAAGCAGTCGGTCCCGTGTGCTTGTGACATTGCGCGAGTGCACGTTTAAGATCCCCTGAGTGGCCAAATTTCCAGGAGGAGGACCACCCCCTGGCGTCCGTGTTGAGCCTTAGAGGCAGAAATAGGCCGACGTTAAGCCCTACTGAACTGTATGTTATTCCATCTCCCAGGTACCCACATTAGATGGATCATCTGGACATGCAGCACGACCCCCTTTATTCCTACATATGACAAATTTCAACTTGTGCCACATCTCCATCAGCCAGCCAAAATATGATAGAATAATTTTGTCATGGAATATCACAAGGAATCTGTGTCCAAGAGGAAGTGGTTATCCTTTGCACCATCTGCAATACAACTTTGTGCAGGTTGCTCTGTTAATGCTGTCAACTTGTCCATATGGATATCCTTCATGCATAAAAATCGAACCCTTTTTTGTGTTTGAACAAAGCCTCCCTAACAACACTGGTAATGATAATTAAATTATAGGAAATAATACAAAATGGCACTCAACTAATCAGGGTTAAAAATCAAAGATGATACAAATCTGATTGCATTGTATTTCTTTGATCTTTGAGATTCACATGTGAAATTAATGAACATATTATCACAGAGTAGACCAGACCTTTCTGCATCTGACAGTGCCATTGAAAATGCTTCTTTGACAAAAATATTGGAGGCTTATTATTCCTCATTAATCTGACAAAAGGGTGAATTCGACATTTTTGCTCAACTAGGATTATCTCTGGCAGCACCATAAAATGTTGCGTCGCATTCTGACAAAATGGCGAACTTACGGGGCAAGTAGAGTCAGAATTGGAGTGGGAAGTCAAAATGTCATCCTCCTTTTTTTTGTATAGCCGTTTGCAGGTTTATTTAGGCTCTCCTGTAAAATCACGTAAATGTTGAATTCGTCCTTTTGTCAAATGAAAGCCGCATTATTCACAGCAGAATACATCCATATGGTTTGCTATTGCTCATCTGTGACACTGTCCAACAAAATGCAGCTTTATCCACATCATGGTTGTCTTACATGAGTGGGGCTTCTGGAACTGCACCTTGAAGTAATCTCAATCTTTCAGTCAGACTCGTGTCTGGGGCAGGATTGTCATGATGGGAAGATGCCATCAGCCCAAAACCACCATACCAGTGAGCCAGCCATATTTCAAAATGCTTCATTTTGCTGAAACATGACCCATCAAGAAAGTGTATTGAAAATGACAGTAGTCAGAGCTTCTGGATCATGCCTCGGTAGTTGACCATACTCACTGTTGTCATAAGGTGAGGTGGATGAAGCCCATACACATATACGTACTGTGTCAGAGTTACGGCAACCCGACCATAAAGGCCCCGTGCCAATGTACGTGCCAATGTACGAGACAATGTACGAGACAATGTACGAGACAATGTATCGTATCTCATCGTCCACAATTATACAAAAGCTAATCAAAATCAAGAATTTACATTTACTGTCCTCACAAAAGGAACTCCAATCAAAATAGCACGATTTAATAGAATTTACGTTAGAGAAATTACATTTATATTTAAAATTAAACTGAGCCAAATAAGATCTGAAAAGCTGATAGTTCACAACTGTTAAATTTTAATGTACATTTAATGCAAGTTTTCCTGTAAATTTATGCCTCTGGCTTCATCTCTGGTGGAATCTCTGCTCGACTAATCCACCCGGGGGAGTTCACAAAATAACCAACATTGCATTTGCACTTTGCGCATCCCCTCCTCATCACCCTGCCCATGGACCAGGCACTTTGTGAAAAGGTTCAGATATGTACAGGTTTTATACAATGGTCTAATAAAGGTCCCTGCTACAAATCTCGTAAAGAGGTCAAGAACTGCCGGAATTATTGTGTTTTTAAAAATCTGCATGTGACGGAGCTTGTATTGAATGCACATTATTGGGATAACAGGGAATGTAGCCAAGTACCAAACTATAATATTCCAGATGTCCCTACAGCCACCACTCCCAACAATATTTGGACAGCATTGAAATTTCAACAAAATGGCATTTTTCATATAGCTGAACAATCAAAGTAGTAGTTGGTAGCTCATGATGTCAGTCCTTTTATCATAACAATCCATCTTCCGAAACTGTCTCAATAAAAGCACACATGGGTAGACTAAGGTGCAGCTTGAGAAGTGATGGACACTTTAAGGCTTGGGCTAACTGTGTTCTGGGACAGTATCACACATGAGGCACAACACATTCCTAAACAGCATGTAACATTAGCCTGCTTAAAGATATATCACAAACTACTATGTTGCACTGGGTTGATTATAACATGTGGTTATCAAATTGCACACACCTGTATGGATGCTTGAAAAAATTTCACTACCACTCCAATGTCTAATATGTTTCTAAGAGCCTCGATTTTTTTGGCCCAAATTGCAACGAGGCTTAAAGGATGGCAAAACGTCTTGTGGCACTTGATTTCACTCTCTCATCAGCATTGACTTGCCACTTCAAATATTTCTTTTGTTGCTAAACAAAATCATTATCTGGCACTGTTAGGCAATGATGCCATCTTTGCATTTCTCTTTGACAAAACTATTGAAGAGGTAAGGTAGAATCTTGTTAATGAGTTCAACATCATTTGACCAACAGGAACTTCTTCTAACATTACAATTTGGAGTTATGAAAGTCAGAGTTGAGGTCAATATAAAGAAACAAAGTCACCTCAACAGAATCACACAAAATGGAATTGATGTGCCATCTGAATACTTGCACCTCAACATACTATGAAAAAAATAAAGGAATGAGTGTCTAACTCACACTGAACAAGTATTTATCACCATCCATCAGAATAACTTCAAAATATTGACAAAAGACAAATAAAAGCAAGAAAAGACAAATAAGAGAAAGAAAAGACAAATAAGAGCACAAAAAAAGCCTGTCTAGACATCTCTTGCATTTCCACCCATGCAAATCATTTTCAACAAAATTGCTGCACAATATATTGCTGCATCTTGTTGTGATAAACCCTGTTTAAATTTCCCTTACTTGAGGGCATTGAAAGGCAGGGGGGAAGAGGACAACAAATATCGAGAAATCAGTCATGTGGTCCAAACCGGCTTCAGTAGAAACCAATCAAGACTTCTGTAAGTCCTTCACATCTCTGCATCAGATGGTGAACATGCAGGACTTGGTCCTACGGTCATCTATATCAACACGGCACATGGGGCACTGCTTGTTGGATGGTAGCCATTGGTCTACACATTGCTTGTGGAAGAGGTGCATGCATGGTAGACGCCTGCAAAGCAAGAATCTGTTACGAGTTGTGCTTGACACAAAGCACTAGATGAGAAAGTACCATTTCCAGAGGGGAGTGTATAGATGGGTCGGCAAACGAACGCAAGCAGATGGCCAATTTTATGACAGGTCGGAATAGAGTTTGTAATGTAATTCCTGTAATAAAATTGGGCACCCGCTTGCGTTCGTTCACCGACCCATCTATAATTGTGAGTTTATAACATCCAGTGTCAGGAACTGACAAGTTGCTCTTGTAGAGCTCTCATTCTATTTTCCTTTCATTTGGAACAGATCGTCACACAGTCTAAGATATTTTAACACCACAAGAAACAAAAACATTAAATGATCCTCTTAGATGGAAAATATTAAGGACACCTTGAAAATGGTGCAAATTTTCAATTTTTACAAACTTCAAAATAATGTCCACAGCATCTGATTTGCACAGGCACGAATGATTATTTTCATTTCTATTGAAGTGATATATGATACCACATTTTTAGATGCATATTTATTATTGGTTGTTAAATCTTCATGTTTAAGCTTCCAGTTTGTAATTAGTAAGACTGCCTCATGACCAAGATTTGCAAACTGCTTGCACTATTCCCTTAAATAGCTCTGCAATTAAAGGAGAAATCCTTCCCTCAAAGGGAGCCGATTTCCCTTATTATCTGGCATCCAGCCTTTACAAAGAGATCACCACCCAGACAGCATTTGTCAAAAGAGGAACGGGCTCACCACTCCCTTGATTTCAAAGGCAGGGGGGAACAGCTTCAACTTTAACTTGTTAAGGGTGACGAGCATCATGAGGATCTGCGGATGTTTCAATTTGGCATACTAAAATGTGCACAGAGAATTCAAACTTTGTGGTTCCAAATTCAGTTCAATATACTCCTGACATCTCTCTCTCTCTCTCTCTCTCGTCCCCCTGAAAGGGCCCCGCCCTAGAATGGGGTAACATAAATAAATACTCCTGGCATCTCTTGGATGGTGACTAAACTACCATGAGACTCCCACAATCCACTGGGCGGGAGCCAAGCTGAGTCGAACATGCAAAGGCCACACAACTGCCACGTCACCTTGCATGCAAAAAAACGCCCTGAGTACAGGGTGTGCGTAAAGCCTGGACCCTTGGGAGTTTCTCATAGTACAGTGTTGTGGTAATATTATGCAAATATAATAACAGTGTATAGTGATTATGTAAACTTGTTAGGCCTATCGACATTATGGGAGCCAAACGATTTAAAACAAATTATTTCTGGAACACCCTGTAGATGAATTCTTTCCGGCATTTTACAAGGACCACCACGAACTAAAATGATTAATTATGGTGCGAAGTAGTTATTCATTAATATTACTCCCACATCAAATTATGGACAAAAGAGAAAAAAACGGCCCAAAAACCTGCCGAAAACTCCGCCGTCAACAGGTTTAAGGAGCAGGGATACCATGCGGCAAAATGCTACAGGCTGGGTTTGGAGAAGCCAAATCAGGCTGCCACATCACAACCCTGTGTGGAACCATGTTCTCAGGCAATGTTGTTCCCTGCCAAGCACATAGGCAGGCCTGAGAAAGGGTTATGCAGAGTGAAACAGATTAACACAACTCTGCCCCTAGCATCCTCTGGGTCATGATGGTGACTGGCAAAATTTCACATCACACAATTTAAGGTTTTGTTTACAGGCTGGCAAGCTTTTCCTAACCTGGTTACCCCCCGAGTTGTTTGATCCATATCCTACTATCACATTCTGATAACTGTGTGGTGCTGGTACAAAATTATACTGATTTGGGTTTTAAGAAATAAAAAAAAGGGATTACTTTACCTTACTTCCTCGTTTTCCTCATAATCACAAAGGCAAATTGTGCACTTTTCCGGGGTATCTTCCTCAACACTCCTTTTAACCTGAAAAAGCACATATTAAAAGAGCAAAAAGAAAACAATCACAATGTCTTACCTTCTTGTAGCGGTGAGGGAAGGTATTGCGCTCAATGCATGCTTGATTTGCACCAGAAGTGCCTTGATTAGCACGTGAGTCAAACAGACGTATCAGTTCAAATGCTTGCCCCATTCCAATATGATAGGGTGGGAAGAAAGCCACAGTATCTCCCCCCAACATTGTTTGAGAGCCAGAGAAGGCTGTATCTGCATGTTCCACTACCCCGTGCAGGCCGTGCAGGGAATCCTGCTCCATAGCAAATCCATTGGTTCGAGGTCTGTATGGGTTCCGGGTCCTGTCTCGCAAGGCAGAGCAAAAAGCCATGTCACATGGGTAAAAACATGCTTATTTATCAAACAACTGTAGGAAATCTTTCAACAAATCTCCATGTAACAAAACATAACAGAAATTCTATGTGCTTCATTTTTGGGTCAACGTGTATGATTTTTCCCTCACCCACTCTGAATAAATTACTTTATAGTCACCAATGATGTAAAAAAACATTATGTCACACTACTACTCACAATCCCACCAAATTTGACCATTCAATTCCATTCAACCAAATACGTTTACCCAACACACACTCAGCAACTGTGTAAGGCATACTGCTTTCACAGGGAAAGAGTACAGTGCTACTGTTTGAGATAAGTCCGGCTTATCACATGACAAGAGAGCTAGGTGACAGTCACCCATGTCCAGTAACCAGCAATGACTCATGAGCCACATGACGCAACACCTCCCGGTAAGGGAAATGTTACAGGTACAATTTGATGTGAAACCCATCTATTTCTGTATATTAATTGGAAAACTACAGACAATTACCTGGGTCAATTACCTATTGATCACCCTGTATATTCAGTTTCATTATATGGAGATTCTATTTCATCAGTATGTGCCAGTGAAAAATAGCCACTCACATGGGACGGCAAGGGTCTTCTAGTGCTCGAGCTCGAGATGTTGATGGTTCATCTACACCATTGGCACCAGTCTCTCGTGAATACTCACTCTGAGGGGGAAAAAACAAAAGAAATTGGTAATTTCAAGCAACTTGTGCAGGGAAAGTAATAAATAAGACAAACCCTGTAGTCTGGCAAATCTGATCGCATTTGAGCTTCACCAGAAGGACCAGCTGATGTTGACGCTAGTTCAGGATGAGAGAGAACTGTAGGTTGTTGTGGTACTGGCAAGGGTGGTTGGGTATTGCTCTTCATTTGATGGATCAACAATCCACCACTACCTGAGCTTGAGCTAGCCCCTTCTTCACCTGGACGTGAAGACAAATCGTGGTTTGACTGGTAAAACTGGCAATGCAAGGAATGGTTTATGGCCTGCTGCTCACGCTGGATCTGCTGTTGCCTCTGGTAGTTCTCCATCAAAGCAGTATCAGATTGCCTGCAAAGAAGACATATGACTCATAATGCCATTTCACAACAATTACCTCCATAAGAAATGCCTTTATGTTATGTTAGCAGGATGCCTCTCTCGGCCAAGCCATATTCAATGCTATGCAACAGAGTCTGTGTTGCAGAAACTACCTGTATCATTATAGAGATCGTAATGGCAAGAGGACATGCAAGAGCCTAAATGCACAGTAAAGCAGAAAACCCCAAGTGGACAAAAATGTATTGGCCAGGAACAACATCCTTTGTACGATGACACCAGCCTCAAGGAGTTGGCAATAACACAAAAAGGCCTCTCAGCCATACAAGTGAGCAAAATATTAAAAAGACATCCCAGCTTATGTACCCAGAAAGAATAGCTATTTTCCTTGTAATGCTGACAACCAACCCTTCTGAATTTTGAAATTTTTTGGATTTTCTAATTCTGCTTGGCCTATAGTGTTGAGAAAACATCACCTCCGCTGCTAATTTCCACGTTAGCAGGGTGAAAATACAGCCAAAATGCGATGTTCCGAAGCCACAACACCTGCATCCGGTCGCGAGTCGGCGGTCCCGGCTGCCCGGTCGCGGTCGCCTTTCACCACGTCTGTAGCGCTCTCCGAGAAGGGTCATCTTGCACGCTTTGACGTCGAAGGCGATTATAATAATGGAGAGCCTTGGAGTCCTGGCTTCCTTTGACTTCAAAGCGTGCGAGATGACCCTTCTCCTTCATGGCACCAGAGAGAGCTACAGACGTGGTGAAAGGCGACCGCGACCGGGCAGCCAGGACGAGCGACTCGCGACCGGATGCAGGTGTTGTGGCTGCAGAATATTGCCTTTTGGCTTGTAGTTTGACCCTGCTAACGTGGAAATTAGCAGCGGAGGTGATGTTTTCTCAACACTATAGGACAAGCAGAGTACCGGTATATTAGAAAATACAAAAAATTTCAAATTTCAGGAGGGTAAGAAAAGTTACTTTGGTTGTCAGACAAGCACATTATATCTAGAGGATCAACAAATGCTTTCCTAACAATACCCTCCTTATTGCGGATACCCCTTATGTTAACAATGGAGAGTCTAACCTTGGTATTTTCAAAGGTGGGCATTAGCGCCTCTAATCAGCTAACACCTAATAGCTGAATTAACTTTTCATTGGCCGATTAGCTGTTTTCTCTCACTTTTCAGGCCGCTAGCTGACTAATTAGCTCCCACTAAATTAGTGCCGCACTGCAGCTAAATAAATTCAGCTATAAGAACAAAATTCATTCGTGTTCCTGTCTCGCTGTCTGTTCCTTTTTAAAGTTGCATTGTTTCCACTCCAGGCAGGGATTAAAATAGACCAGTTTTACAGGGCTAGGTGCCGGATTGTTAATTCTCTGTCTACCTGGCCAAAACTTATTTTCCGATCACTTCGGTGCTCGGATTATATTATAGCTACCAGTTTTTTAATATAAATTTTGCCTAGCCTGTCTTTGTAGCTTTCTTCTGAGACAAATAAACTTTTTTCCTCTTTGGATTTGTTTTTTACTTTTTGTACGGAACAGTAGCCTAAATAACTAAATCATCGGTCATGGAGCAAAAAAAAAAGGAAGTTAGCTGTTAGCATTAGCGTTAACTAATTTTCTAGCCATTTAGCATTAGCTATTTAGCAAATCCAATTTTTTGTAGTTAGCTGATCAGCTGTAAGAGAAGCTGATTTTTTGGTTAGCTGTGCCCACCTTTGGGTATTTTCCACCCTCTTCTTACTACCTACCCCCGAACTTCGAACATTCCCTACCCAGGAGAGAAACTGAATTAAAATTAGTGTAACTTGCAGTTCTCCCGAACATCTCGTTGCGACCAAAAAGAAAAATATCTGGAGCACTGGTCAATCACTCGCAGAAAATTTCAGGTGTAACCATGGTACCCCAATTATCACTGGATGCAAGACTTTAATTGAATGTTGGCACTATATGTCAAGTCATTCAGCAAAAGAATTTCCATTTTGTCCTGGTGCATATGCCTCTCTAAATACCCTCAATGAGAAAATTATGGCCAGTGTTGTGAACTGACATCATGGTTATTACATCTCTTTGCTCAAGGTAGTTACTTCTTGTTCTTGATAATACCAGCCCCTGCCATAGGTAAATGGCATGTGTGCAAAAACTAATATAGACTTTTGGTGAGGACAAGGGCTAACCTTGTCTAAGAACTAAGTTACCATATTACGTCATATAAAGTAGCATGCCGGTGTAGTCAAGGTGGAGCAGTTTGTCGAAATTCATGATCTGGTGGCTATACCGGCATGCCGGTATGAGGCAAGGTTTTCCCTTACATTAGCCTTTCATAATTTGACATTTGCCTGAAATCGATATCCATGAAAAGGCACATTTTCCTAATCTAATACTGCAGTTAGATCAAAACCATTCCCTTCAGTAAAAAAAAGGGAAGTAAGACCTCCGTGGCGGAATGAAGGTACTGAAACAAGGCAGGCGCACGGAAGACCTTCACCAATTGATTTAAGCTGTACCACAGGTCTTACTCAAGCAATTTCCAATTCACTGCTCATGAAGTCTCCTTTCTGAAACCAATTTGTGGAATTTTCGTCCTACTACTAATATTACTTCTAACAGCAGTACCAGTGTACTGCAATTGTACTGGTAAATTAACAGTAACTATAATTACTTAGTAGTACGACGGAAATTCCGCCCATTAATTTTCCGTGAGCCACTCCATATAAGTGTTTTCTGAAATTATGAACTTCAATATTAAGCGCATTGAATTTCTAGTCTAGACGATTAGTTCGAATTATTGCCATGAAACATTTATGCAGAATCGTCACCTCCTTTAGATGCTGATTTTAACTGTAATGTTTAATTTTTCACATGTAGACGGAAATTGGTGAAATTTCAATGGTCTTTTTCGAATGAATGGCTTCTGCATTTTCAGGAGAAAACATTTCCAAGTCTGTGAGGATGGGTTCAGTTCTTCTCCTTTTTTCCTTCCCTTCCCCGTCCCACTGCTCTGAGTAGCTTGCAGCAGTAATTTTTACGAGTCGTTCCATACACTACTTGAGAATTGCTTGAGTAAGACCTGTGGTACAGCTTAAATCAATTGGTGAAGGTCTTACGTGCGCCTGCCTTGTTTCAGTACCTTCATTCCGCCACGAAGGTCATACTTCTCTTTTTTTTACTGAAGGGAATGTTTTTGATCTAATTTCAGTTCTTTTTTGACAGTACGAAATAGGTACAATGATGCCTCATTTCAATATCATACATATTAATACCTTATAATATTTTGAGTTCAGGAGACTGGAGTAGGCAGGCTGTCCCATGAGGACGTCCTTGGGATCACGAGGAATGGATGTTTTGAGATGACATTATCTGGATTGTGGAGAAAGGAAAGGCATTATGGAATTATCATGGTACAGAGAGAGGGTGGGACACTAACCTCAGGAATTTGTGTGATGATTTTGGTGAGGAATTCTTCGATTGGATTTGGGAATATCAGTGTTGACAAGAGTTCAGGAGACTGGAGTAGACAGGCTGTCCCATGAGGGCAGTGATTCAGAAACAGATACTGAATCACTGTTTCAGTATCTGTTTCTGAATCACCGTTTCAGTATCTGTTTCTGAATCACCGTTTCAGTATCTGTTTCTGAATCACTGTTTCAGTATCTGTTTCTGAATCACTGTTTCAGTATCTGTTTCTGAATCACTGTTGCAGTATCTGTTTCAGGACTGAATCACCGTTTCAGTATCTGAATTGTGGAGAAAGGAAAGGCATTATGGAATTGTCATGGTACAGAAAGAGAGGAGGGGATACTAACCTCATGAATTTTCAAAAGATTTTCTTGGAGTTTTGTACGGTTTGATAATAGTTGAGGAGAAAGGAGTAGGAGTTGATGGAGGTGGAGAAGGCAATCAGGCATCTCAGGAAGTCTTTGGAGTCACAAGGAATGGAATTTAAGATTTATCATTTCAATTATGCTGCAATTATAGTAGCTGCAAAATAGTAGGAATAGTAATGGAAACGGAATAGAGGGATGGTGGGATACTAACCTCAGATTTTTTTTTGGGAGATTTAGGTACGAAGAATCTAGTAGGGAACTAAGAAGAGTACCACTGCATCTTTCACATGGGTTTTCGTACTAGTCTCAATATTGATGGTCTGGTCATTCACATGCAACCATTCCTTGCCCTCTCGCACCATGGCGGTGTAGTGGCCACTTAACAAATTGTTCCCCTGGTGACAAATGATTGCTATGCACACAAATCTGTCCGATGCAATTCTGACATCGTCAGGATTGAATTCTGAGATGCCAGCAGTCACCTTTCGTGCTCTTTCATCATACCGGGCCAGATGGCGTAATACACACCCGGTGACCTCCTGGATGCTGTAGGTTGTCACTGGGCAACTGCATGCACATACGGCGCACTGCAGTTGGATGTCCACCTTCTTCAATAGGCTATCGAACCCAGAACCCAGAACAGAGGCATAACCTTTGACCCACAACAATATATGAGGTGGTAAACAACAACTGACGTTGCTAGGTTATGACATCATGAACAAATGAGGTAATGACGGGAAAAATAAGGGGGGGAAAATTCATAACGTCTATCTCGTAGCAGGTGGAAATGTCAGGTTTTGAATAGAGATCCGCACCATCCTACTGCACATTCGGCCCTTTGACGAAGAAACAGAATGCCGAATAGTTATTGAGAAAAAAAATTGACACAAATTTTTTAGTGGTTTTAAATTTTTTGCAGCGTTTTGAAGAGGAATTGGGTTTACTGTAAATGGTAGGAATGCACTTCACGGCCGTGGGGATATGTGTTCAAAATTTCGAAGCTCTATCTTTTGTGTAAATTGAGTTAGGGCGAAATAAAAAAACCTAACAACAAGTTGAAAAAATTCATTGTTGAAATCTATGCTACGGTCTTACTTAAGGGCTCCCGCCCTTAAAATAGGCCACACTTTACAGTATGTTCTTTTCAATTACAGTGTGGCAATAATCATGTACGAGGGTTGTAAATAAAATAGTGGCAGGGGAGGCGGAGTGGTGCTGCAGTAACGTATGCGCCCACGGATGTTAAGGTCCCGGGTTCGATCCCAGCCCGGGGACACCCCCTTCAGCTCGTGCAGAGTTCAGGGTCACCTCTGGCTTCGTCTCGGGTGGTATTTCCTACAGACTAAACCACTAAAAATGGCCACATAAAGACATTGCACTGCACCTTGCACATTCCCTCCTGTCATCCTGCCCGTGGGCCCAGGCGCTTCAATAATTAGGTTCCAAATATGTACATCGTACAAATAAAGGTCCGTGCTACATGCCGAGAAGGCCAAGCACTACCTGGATATTATTATTATTATTAATTATTATTATTATTATTATTATTATTAAAATAGTGGCAACTACTTAATTACTGCGGACTGGAAATACATGGCAGGTTCAAACTTTCCGAGTCCTTCAATGTAGTCACCAGCGTTGTATAACACCTGTTCTGTGTTGCCAGCGATGTGTAAGTCGGAGGATGCCGTTGGCAGCCCTGGTTTGGTTGATGGTTCGTATAGAGCGGTCTAAAGTGTGAAGAAGGTCTGCAATAGTCTTGAAACAAATTTCGCGAAGAGGTTCCTTAATTTCCGAAATCAAGTCAAGTCACAGTGGCTTATGTCAGGCAAGTTGTGCAGGTGGTAGAGTACTTCCCAACCCAATCCAGTGAATAACTGATTCACAACTTCTGCAACATGCGGTCGAGCGTTGTCGTGCATAATGATGGGTGGATTCTGCAGAAAGTGATACCGCTTCTTCCTCAAAGCTGGCTGGAGATAGTGCCTGCCGCACTGTCTAACTCACTAACTGTCCACCTCTGATCATTCTCCATCAATGCGTAAACAGCAGCCACATGTTCCTCACTTGCACTTGGACATACGGGCCAGGTGCTCATCTGTCATGTTTTGCCTTTCGTGATGGAAGTCTTTTACCCACCTTGCAACCGTTCTGTATGGCAATGTATGTTCCCCACACGTCTCTAGAAGCCCTTCATGACAACTTAGCAATTTTTAACCAGCACCTTTGCTCGAATGAGGAAAACATTGCCTTCAGACAGGGTGATCGCAACTGCTCACATTATACTCTTTACTGCGCATGCTTATGCAGAGGTGGGACAATAGCATTATGCCCTGAGGTTAGATCCAGACCCAACCTATCTGTGGAATAAGTGGCGTAAACTTCCTACATTTCACTGATCTCTAAGATGCGTTGCTACTATATTTTATCTCTCTTATTTATCTTGCCTCATTAGCTATTTATATCTGATTTATCTTGCTGATATATACATATAGGGTGAATACTGTAACTTGGGCAAAAATCACAGGGTGGGTAGTGTAGACCAAGACAAGTATTTTTGACATAGGAACCCATGTCCGGAAATGCCCCCGTACGGTGGTACGGCTGTTTCCCGCACAATATTTGGATGCAGCCAAAGGCCTGAACAACAATGATCGTTGCGCCTGGTGGGTAGGCAACCGTGTCAAGTGCCGATGGGAGGATT
>KZ539005.1:0-34993 GCA_000934665.2 Catajapyx aquilonaris
GTTTAGAGCTTGTTTACATGGGTCATGATTGGTCCGCGGCGTCAACGCAACCAAAAACCAAAACCGTCGACGGCCTGTGTGTATGGGCCTTAAGGCGAGTTTTTGCATGACTATTGTCTGTAAAACTGAACTTACATCTTTTCAGGATAATACCATGGACGAAGCCGGAACCACAGGGTCGGAAAACTGAGAGTGGAAGCCTACTCTTGCTTCAGCATTGTAATGAAGAACCAGCGCATCTTGCATAATGAAGAGGAAGAGGAGAGAAAAAAAAGAGTGCTGTTGTCCGTTCTCATCTGAAATGCTACTATCTCTTGAACCCTTTTTGATTCACTTGATAATTATTATCCACCTGTTGATCTCAGTCTGTCGTGTGTGTTGTGTCAAGTAGGTCAACTACATCTCACTGCTGGTCAACCTACATCTTTCCTTACAGTCAGTCTGGAGCAAATTCGTGTCATTTTGTTTCCCTTGGTCAGACATGTTCTATTCCTGTCGTGTCCCAACAGAGTTGAAAAACTACAGTAAATAAATATTTCAACAGATTATACCAGTTGAGATATTAATTTCATGCCTTATGACTAGGGGGGAAGTTCTTTTGAGGCCCTCGAAGGCTATATACTCATATTTTTTTTCTTTAAAGTTCCAGTTCACTTCATCACACCCTCTAATATTCGAATACATAACACTTATTCCAAACCAATTGAGTCAAAGTGGCATCTCGTCCAATGTCATCCAAAAATATTTCGTGTAATATATCTCATTCAACAGACCGGTCCTATTGGTCCAAAGACATTACATCAGAAGGTTTTCTCATCAAATAACTTACATCTTTTGTCCAAAATACACTTTGTCCAAAATTCCATCCTAGCAATAAACATAACAGCAAGAAAAATATTATTTACCCATGAAGGCCATGCCCATGATCTATAATCAGTGCTGCTAATTGGGCCTTTTGTCTCTGGATGGCTGGAATGTTTTGGACGTAGTGGCTTTGGCATGAAAGTACAGTATTGGACAAGGTATGTGTTTGGACGAAAATTGATGCCAAAGCCACTACGTCCAAAACATTCCATCCAGAGACAAAAGGCCCAATTGCAGCACTGATTATAGATCATAGGCATGGCCTTCATGGGTAAATAATATCGATGATACAATCTTCCTTCAAAATTTTACATTCCTTCAATATTCTAGTGAAACTTGGGACGAGTACCTGGAGAGAGCAGAGTTCTATTTTACTGCTAACAAAACCAGAGAGGGAGAGAAACTGGCTGTTCTGCTGAGTATACCGTGGGACCTTCTACTTTCCGTACCGTACGTGCAGTGGTAGCTCCGAAGAAACTGTCTGACATGTCTTACAATGATGTCAGAGCTGCAGTGGAAGTCCACTTCAACCCCACACCGTCAGAGATTATCAGCGATGTAAGTTTCATCGTCGACTGCAGCAGCCAGAACAATCTGTCAGTGAGTACGTGAACGACCTATACGTAGACTAACGGAACACTGCAACTTCTCGGACATAAGTGATCGACTGAAAGATCAGCTTGTGGTGGGCATTGCGGATGAGAAGATTCAGCATATTAAGTTGCTGGAGGAGACTACTCTCACTTTCGACATGGCACACAAGATCGCTGTTGCTACAGAAACAGCAGAGTAGGATTCTGCTTCTCTGCCTGTCAAAGAGGTGTGCAGGGTCGAAGTAAAAATACCTTTGGAGGATGGGAAGGGACTAACAACACAAAAAAAAATTAGAACCTCAAACAATATGTCATTTTATGATTATGATGATGAATTGATGAGTAACAATATCTTTGGACTTTGAAGGATGGGAAGGGACTAACAACACAAAAAAATTAGAACCTCAAACAATATGTCATTTATGCATGATTATGATGAATATGAGTAACAATATCTTTGGACTTTGGAGGATGGGAAGGGACTAACAACACAAAAAAAATTAGAACCTCAAACAATATGTCATTTTATGATTATGATGATGATGATGAAGAAGAAGACGTTAAATACACTAAACTGAACAGTTGAGTCAAAGTTATAAGTGATCAAGACAGACATTAAATTAAACATTAGATTTAAAAATCACGCTTGCAGGCTTGCTGAATTATTTTTTTTACTGGGGGAAAAAAAATCCTCTACTCGGTACTATCAACCATCGCGTGAGCCTGAGCCCGAATCTTGAACTCATATTCTCCTGGGCAGTCGCTGTGGGAGAAATAAACCATGAATCATATAGCCTACTGTAACATGAAGCTTCTATAAAATTGTCAGTTGGTTATGGGACATTAATATGTACGTAATGGTCTCAATATGAATGCAATATGAATGAAGGTAGATGGAAATACTGTAACTCTGAAAGTGACCCTGATTTTTCCAATAGTTTCACAGTGTTTGGTTACTAGATTGGGACAGCAGCACCTGTTTTGTCTGCTACCATCATGGAGATATAACATGCATTCTCTTGGTAATGAAACATAAACCTGTATTCAGCAGGACTAAACTATCAAGAAGTAGTGCATGCCCCATTTGTCATCACAGACACTTAAAGCACCATTTTTCTACACTATCTTCAGTGTTGAGGTCAAAAATATTATATAATATATACTGACACATCAAGTTGCGAGAAAAAGTAGTGCACAGTAATGAGTACCTTCCTATAAAATCCTCCAGCATCTTGCATCGGTAAAATAATATGCGCCATACGAATACATATTATTATGCAAGTACCTTATAGTGTGGACTCCATACCGTAGTCTCACTCACTCTCCCTCCATCATTCCTTACCCCAATTTTTCAGCATGATAGTAGCACATGCCTCAATGACCGCCAACAAGAGCTAATAATACATACGTTATTAGCTCTTGTATAGCCAATCAATTGATCGCCAATCAGATGATCGATTTGCAGCTGTGCACAATAATTTTCAGACAAGTTTTAGCTAGTAATATCAGAAGCAGAAGGGAAACACAATTTTTTCCTGTCTGGTCATGGCATTGATAAAATCGAGGTTTCGAACCAGAATCTTTCTCATTCTTTAAACGTCATTCAAATCAAAGCAAGAGAAAATAATTGGAAGATGCAAAAATTTAAGGAATTTTTTTGCAGCTACAGGTTAGGTCATGCTCGATTATTAGGGTCACATATTTATTACTCACTAAAACTGACGTTTTTAATGACACTGATGATTGGGACATACTCGAGTTAGTTTCAGCCAAGAAAAACACAGGCTCGACTTCATGGCTTGTTAGCTCCTGCCTCCCTCGTAACGGTACCAATGCTATTCTGTGCATGAGTCTCTCTGCTTAGCCGTGCCTGTTGCCTTGGCTGGGCTGCCACAGAAATAGGTTCTCCCTCCCTTCCAAACTATATAAAGTGGGTAAAAGTGCCTTCTCCACCCCTTCCCCTGAGCTCTAGACTGACTTTCCTGCCTGGGCCTTCCTCCTCCCCACCAAAACTACCACCTGACATGAAGACAGAGCAAGAAATGCCCATGCTTTCCTTGGCAAATCTCGCCATATGCCATAGTGACAGTAAGTAATATCATTGCATACAGCTGACTGTGCCCTGCTCTTCTCATTGTTCTTCCCTCAAATAGACTTGTACTACAATTTGACAACCTTTTCAAGTGGAGTAGTATTTCAAATGCCCAGCATCACTGCACCTTCAGAATCTGAATTAACCATGGAACCGTGACGTGGGGTCTTTTAGGACCCCAAAGGAATTAAAATGCATTAAAATGATAATTACAATGAACTTTTGCCATTTAAAAAAGTATATAACAGGAAGTGCATGTTTATTTTGCATTAGCGATCATTTTAGGCATTGTTCAAAGAATGATTGCATACCGTGAAAATACACTGAAAAGTATCATATTTAAAAAAATTTAAAATATGGATGGGGTCCTAAAAGACAGTCACGGTTGCCGTAACTTTCAGGCACGTCACGGTTCCAGGGTTAATATCAGTTTAGTGAATAATTGTATGTGACTAACTGTGATTTTCTCACATCTCCTGAACCTGACAGGAAGCAGGCTTCCGGTCGTATTAGCTACAATGACCAATAAAAACTACTCTGAAAACGACAGAATTCATCCTGGCAGGGGTCCTTTCAAATACAATAATAACCTTTCAGTTCTGACTGAAAGGCAGATTCATAACTAAACTCACTATTTCTTAATATTCCAAGCATATTACAAACAGCGTGTTAGTACATACCGAAACATCCTATGAGCCCGTAACTGTGCTGGGGCGGTGGGATTAGGGTGAGCAAGCAGGTCCTGCAGATGGAGAAGGATGTGCTTCACTCCAAGTATGGGCCTCCAGTTCCTCTCCATCACCGATATGCACACGTTTCCTGATGGGTACACGTTGGGATGGAATACGGGGGGATCGAAAGTGCACTTGGGAGGAGTATATGGATAACTCTCCTTGAAGGTCAAGCGGAGTTTGTACAACCCACCTTCCCAAGTAGACTGCAAGGTGGAAATAAAAAAAAATAACTATGAATGATATCTTTTTCTTACACATAAAAATCCACTTGGTGAAACTCAACAGAGTGTGTGGGATATTATGTTCGATTTTTAAAAGCTCAGCTTGTCGATCAAGTTCAGTGTCCCTGTAAGGGTAACGGCTACCTCAGTTATATTGAACTTGATCCACCCCTCTGAACTAAAAGAGTTTCAACAATCCATCAAGTGATGACGATTGTGTCCATGGCTTTCCAGATATAACACTTACATTCTTCTTCCCGGGGATAGCGCATTCCCAGTTCAACATGTTCCAAGTACCATCGGGGTTCTTGGTTGGACGGGCCACGAAACCCTGTGAAGGATTAATTACTATTAATGCTAGTTGCTAAGAGGTTAACTAAAATGGCACAGAAACAAAAACACCTTACAAAAGGATGCTCCTTCCTCCACACACTCCTCTCTCGCGCTAGACATGCGAGAGCTGTTATAGATGGCATCTTGTGGAAAGCCTACAAAATAATTTATGCAAGGTCAACCAACAAGAAGGGATACAGTTAAGTTCTTTCAATAGTTGTGCATTACATAGCTATACAGGAGTCAGAAAACAGTTTGGTTACTGTCAGTTAAAGTAAATGCTGCATTTCTCACATCTTGATGGTTGTCTCCAACTACTGCGTTGCACAGGCGTTGCAATTAGACCAATTTTGGTTGCTCTCCACAGCTGTCCAATTTCAGGACAGGGGCACACTTTTCCATAATAAACATCTATTTTTGTCCACATAATATGATCACCGGTGAGGACACTGGACCTTAACATTAAAAGTGCAGGCTAGAAATTAGGTTCTGATTCTACAAACAATTCCCATTATATACTGTACAGTACTTGCTTACATGTCTGTGCTCTCCCCAGTTTGTAATCTGGCTGCCAACATGCAATTTTTAGTTGTGAAAATAATAAGTGGTCCCCCTCACCAATGTTAATGTCATCATCATCATCCTCTTTGCACCTCATCACTCCTTCCCTTTTTGTGGGACCAAATCATATTACATTTAAAGTTCATTTGTGTGCATCAAATTCTGTGACAAATTCTTTGCTCAGGATGATCCACTACTGAACTATGAAAGGGTCTCTTATTTGACAACACATTTCTTATTATTCACATAATTATATTAATCAAACTCCCAAATGAATTGTATATCTCTATCCCTCTGCCTAGTAACACTTAAAAATAATAATAATGGTCTGAGCATGGAGCATGTAACTTGGTACTGTTGAAGCCATGTTCCCACTGTTCAAGCCTCCCTCTTTCCTTGCATCATATCCACTAACTGTTTGTCAGACTGAACATGTTGGCTACACTATTTATATGAAATACTGGTCCCTGTACAGCTTTGTTCAGGCCAAAATAGGTCAATGCTCATGTGTTCGAAGCTATCACTCCCTCGACCACACGGAATCTTCATATACTCTCAGACATAGAGCCTCAGCGTACATGTATGCCCAATGAATATGCATATTCACAAAATACAGTAATGTTTCATTAATTCAAATTAGATTTCTTTGTAAGTTCCAATGTGGAGAATGAGTATTCAGCTTGTACAAAATGAATAACTTACTGTCAAAAAAATGAAATAAATGATATTTGGCTGCACAAAACAGGAGCTTTGAAAAAAGAGTACAATGTTTGATCATGCAGCAAAAGTGACATCTGTCCTGGAACACTCATGTGGATTCCCATTACATTACCTTTCACACATTCCTATTTCTCTTGTTATTGTCATTTATTTTATCTCATGTTCTTTCTTGTTATTCACCTGCATGTTCATCAAGAGTCTTCTGGGCTCTGGAGCATTATAGTTCAACCAAGCCATGGATTACTATAAGTTAGTTGTCCCCCTTCCCTTTTACATTGCCAACCATTACTGAATGCATCACAGTCATGATCTGGCAGTACAGTCAAAGCCAAGGAATATGCATGTGGGAAAATAGTAAATGCCACAAAAGCTTGAGAAACCTTGAATATGGAAAGCAATGCTGTGATTATGTCCCATACATACATGGAAATCATACCTTTGTCTTAATTTGCATAATTGCATTGCTGTAGTACTTTTCACTGCCCCCCTTTGTTGTTGACTCTGCACTTGCTGCATGCAGAAAAGGTACCTGACATCATAAGCAGCCTTAATTTGTCAATTACATTGTAGGTATTGAAGTATTGTTGAAAGTCATTGTTGCCATTGTGGCATCAATAATACCCTCCTTTGTTTGCAACAACTTTAGTATCAGCTTTTTAAAACAAAATTTTGAGTATGCACCCACAGTGGTATGTGAGATTATAACAGCAAGACCATTGTACTGTATACACTGCAACAGAGTGAAAAATACTAATGACCAGCTCAGGATCTAGTGTAAACCTGTATGTTGCAGGGGGCACTAACTTATCAATTTATGCTGAAGGTGTTAAAGCGAGGCAGTTATTCTTTTAAACAGGGGCACCATTATGTTTAACATAGAGCGCATGTAAATAATGCATTTACATGCTCTTCTTTTTCATAAACTGTGGTAAAACCTCCCGGAACAATTTACCCAACTTCCGGAACAGCACTTCGTAATATACACGACAGGCTGCCGGTTTTACTTTCCCGTTTAGTCTCGAACGCTTTGAAAATGGAACAATCCTATTTTTTGAGCAGAAATGAATTCGGAAATTGCCGACCCCTTTTTCAACACCGTACCCTATAAATTCTCACCCACGTACGACGTACCTTATCCAACAAGTACGATCTCAGGTCGGCAATAATCTGCCTCCGATTCAGGCCAGGTGATACTATACGATTCTCAATGCGGGGGACGGTGTATAGCGACCTTCCTTTCTGAACGAAACACTCTCCTCTTCCGTATGAAGGTGAAAAAAAAATATATATTTTTTAAAAAAACCTTTTAAGAACACGCTTTATATTTCCAAGTGCACTAAAAAGTAGAAAATATCTTCTTCCTCAATCTACAGCTTTCTCTTTTACCTTGAACTGAACAGTAGATTCATGACTTTCTTTCCATGGAATTCAGCTGCTGCAGTATTGTCTTGCTTTACTTATATTCTTATACGGCCTACATGGCGAAAAATAAAGCGTGGGCACTAATGACACATTGCCTACATCCATGAATGAAATATAACCATGTACAGTATTAATGGTAAAATGTTAGTGCCCACGCTTTATTTTTCGTCGTGTAGGCCGTATAAGAATATAGCCTAAGTAAAGCAAGACAATACTGCAGCAGCTGAATTCCATGGAAAGAAAGTCATGAATCTATACTGTTCAGTTCAAGGTAAAAGAGAAAGCTGAAGATTGAGGAAGGAGTCCAGAAGTTAGTGTCCAAGAAGAAGTGTCCAACATGGAGGGGTGTCCAACGGGGTTTTACTGTATTTGAAGAAAAAAAAACTTCAACTTCCCCCCATACCTTGTAGAAATATTCACGTGTGATTGTTATTGATTTGAACAGGGATTTGTTACTAATATTTAAAATACATTACCTTTCGGGGCCGTATGATCCATCCACAGAAAAGGACTGTCATCGTGAGTAACCATGTGACAAATGCACTGGAGATGTTGTACCCAAACAACCCCAGCAGCAATATCCCAACGATGAACATGGCTACGAAAAACAACTTCATAGCTTTCAGCGTGTCATTGTATGCAGGAAAAAATCCCATCTCCTGGAAATAACGGCAGAAGTAAATCACTGACATCTCAGGCTACATTTAGGAACACAATTATTCTTGAAATTAAATGATTTATTAACTTTTTCAAAATTCTCTTTTTAAGACTTACTTATTGTCATCAGACACCGTATCGCCACATTATTTCAAATAGATCAGCTGAAACAATTGTATTATGCGGCTTACATAACAAATATCTATATATTTTGCTAATCAAGTTAGCCGAAACAGAATCAAAGCGAATTAAATGATATTATCAGAATTCAGTTTCGCTGTGCTGATTTAATGTTTAATGTACGACGTATAATTATATTCATGATGTTCTACAGTGTATCACATTGAGAGAACGACAATATATTTTAAAATTGTGCTGGCTTAATGAAATTTAATGAACGCGCTTCATATTCTGACACAATTATGCGTTTCATGAGGCCCAAGGTGCTTAGTCCAATATGGTACAAGAAATATTTTTATGAAGCTGGGCTAGGTGTTAACTTTTACCACTTTTACCATTACTGTACCATTACTAACTTAACTAGGCCTATATACTAGCTTTGACCATGAGTGGGGACTCGGGAGTGTCGGGACGTTTTAAAGTGAAAAAATTGCCCTAATGGTCAAATATTTTTTGTAACTAAGTTGTTTTCTTTTGCCCAATTTCTTCTAATAGTTATCAGAAATATCTACTGTTAGAATCAGGCTAAAAATATATATATAAAAAACCATTTTTAAGAACACGCTTTATATTTCCAAGTGCACTAAAAAGTAGAAAATAACTTCTTCCTCAATCTTCAGCTTTCTCTTTTACCTTGAACTGAACAGTAGATTCATTACTTTCTTTCCATGGAATTCAGCTGCTGCAGTATTGTCTTGCTTTACTTATATTCTTATACGGCCTACACGACGAAAAATAAAGCGTGGGCACTAAAAATTTAATACTGTACATGGTTATATTTCATGCCATGGAAGTAGATAATGTGTCATTTAGTGCCCACGCTTTATTTTTCGTCATGTAGGCCGTATAAGAATATAAGTAAAGCAAGACAATACTGCAGCAGCTGAATTCCATGGAAAGAAAGTCATGAATCTACTGTTCAGTTCAAGGTAAAAGAGAAAGCTGAAGATTGAGGAAGAAATTATTTTCTGCTTTTTAGTGCACTTGGAAATACTATGTATAAAGCGTGTTCTTATAAAAAGGGTTTTTTATATATTTTTATTTTAACTGGTTTTTAGTGATAAAGTGGAAGGAATGACATGTATAGTAGCCCTACATGGGGAGTTAGGTGAATGGTGCTAGAGTGTGATTTGTAATATTTTCACTTTGTCACTAAAAAACAGTTTCGAGTATTTACTCCCGCCCTGTATTTTGGAGGAAGCGAACTGGATACTGAGAGCCAGTAACTCCGGTGACTGGCGTGGAGATTGCTAACAGCCCGACTCACGTGACTACTACCGCTAGTAGGTATGAAAGTTGCAAATTCACCCATCATGTGACTACTACCGTCAGATGGTAGGGAGGTAGCGAACACACCCATTCACGTGACTGCCTCCAGATAATGGTGTGGAAGTGGCGGATGACACCCAAACGATGCGGTGGAAGACGAAGCGATCTCATAATCTAAAGTGACTACTAGGCCTACCGCCAAATGACGTTGAGGTTGCGAAGTGACCCCTAACGTTAATTGTGGAAGTTGCAAATCCACCCACTCACGTGACTACTGCTGCTAGATGGCATGGAGGTTGCGAACACAGCCAATCCCGTGACGACTACCTCACTATGATGTGGTGGAAGTAGCGACGGAGATGTGTAGCGATGTGACAAACTCACGTGACTACTGCCGCCATCTGGCGTTGATGTTGCAAAGTCACCCCTAACGTTAATGCCTACCGATAGAAGGTGGGGCAATGGCGAACAGAGGGGTGGACACACACACTTGAATCCGCTCACAGACAACCGTCGAAATCGAACACAACCTGGTTGATTGAACGCTTGGCCAATGAGGTAGAAGCTTTCAGCAGATAAGAATGAAACTCCGCTTCTCATTGGCTGAGAGTCGCACGTCACCGATCTTTCAGAAATATCGATACATCGATACATTTAGACAATCTGTGAATATATTGCACTTTTTTTTGCGGATCGTAATTACTAGAGGTGGTGCAGGGAGGGGGGAAGTGGGGGAGAGTGTTAAGTTATTAAATATAATTATGTGATGCTGGACATGTCTGGCCGATATTACCGAAAACTCTACGAAACCGAATTTGGTCTTTCACGCGCTAGAAGCCGAAGCGCAACCTTGTGCATGCACGTGGACCAGCCCGCCCGAGCCTGCCCGCCTTTCCGCGTGTATCCAATTCTAGCTCGTGAAAGACAAAATTCGGTCTCGTAGAGTTTTCACAAATATCGGCCAGACATGTCCAGCATCATTTTAAGAGTCATTCAAAAAATCTCAAAAATGTCTGAGTTTGATAAAAATCAAAATCAAAATTGGAGAGCCAATTTTTGACTTTTAATTTTTGATTCTCGTAATCGTAAGTATGGCCATCTCATACAGCGTTAAAATTGATTGCACAATATGAATCGGTGATTTTGAAACGGGCAATATTCCTTCTTTTTTTTTGTCAAAATGAACTGCTGATGCTGAAGAATTATCCAAGGTGATGAAGTATGTAGATTCAAACTACATCACCTTGTATGATGATAACATGACTCGGCAGACTGACAGTGAGGAGAAAGAAAGTGACTCTGAAAAAGAGGACTGATAACACTGTGATCATCTCATGTTTGTACGAGTACGTTTCAAATCAAATTATTAAATTATTATTATTATTATTATTATTATTATTATTATTATTATTATTATTATTATTATTATTATTATTATTATTATTATTATTTTATTGTAGGCTACCCCGTGATGACCTTTACGTGTTCTATAGGGGGGTGGTATACCACCATTTTTCCTCAATTTTCTAAGTTAACTTCAGTCACTCCGGTGCAGGGAAACAAGGACATTGGGTAAGGATTGGGATTTTTTGGGGAGGAAACATGGGTGCAAGGTGCAATGTCGTAGTTATGGGTCATGTGCTGTTCCCCAGGAGGTTATTAGGTTGCCGACACCTCCTTGCTTGGTGTAGGTCAGACTAGATCCTCCTGACGCAGGCGAAAGGTAACTCCCAGGCGGAAATCAAATAATATGTATACACAATACAACTCCTTTACAGTGATTTTGTAAAGGGCATTATTCCAACTATTTGAATTCCATATTGCAACAATGTGAAGCGATGGGTGAGTAACAGGTGAGTTTGGTGTAGTGCACTGTGACTTTTACAATAAAACTGCTATTTGACATTTTTGATAGAGAGCACCATTTGAATAATATTCAGTTTTTCTTGTGTCCTGAAAAAAAGGGTTAATGGAATCTAGCCCTTTTCAAAATCACTGGTTCAATTATTATTAGTGATTTTTCTTCTCTCAGGAAACCTTATGCTAATAAGCACTGTCTTGAATGTTTAACACCTATTTTTTCCTCTTTCAGGCACTTCAAGTTCCATTAAAATTGGTGGAATATATGGCAGGAGCAATTAATTATTTTGTATTTGTTGTGGACTGCAAATTATTAATACTTATGCAGCATATGAAAGGCAATGTGAGAGAGAAAGGTGGTGTAGAGCTGTTCGATTCGGAGAGGTCAATGACATCCGTTCCATAAACTGTGGTAAACCCTCCCGGAACATTTTACCCAACTTCCGGAACAGCACTTCGTAATATACACGACAGGCTGCCGGATTTACTTTCCCGTTTAGTCTCGAAAGCTTTGAAAATGGAACAATCCTATTTTTTGAGCAGAAATGAATTCGGAAATTGCCGACCCCTTTTTCAACACCGTACCCTATAAATTCTCACCCACGTACGACGTACCTTATCCAACAAGTACGATCTCAGGTCGGCAATAATCTGCCTTCGATTCAGGGCAGGTGATACTACGATTCTCAATGCGGGGGACGGTGTACGGCGACCTTCCTTTCTGAACGAAACACTCTCCTCCTCCGTATGAAGGTAAGAAGAAAAAATAGGCAAAGATGGCGGCTCAAAATCGAACACAACCTGGTTGGTTGAACGCTCGGCCAATGAGGTAGAAGCTTTCAGCAGATAAGAATGAAACTCCGCTTCTCATTGGCCGAGAGTCATTACGTCACCGATTCTTCCAGAAATATCGATACATCGATACATCGATACATTTAGACTATCTGTAAATATATTGCACTTTTTTTTTGCGGATCGTAGTTAATAGAGGTGGTGCAGGGAGGGAGGAAGTGGAGGAGAGTGTTAAGTTATTAAATATAATTATTGCAAATAAAATATCAGATACAGATGAGATACAGAGTCTGACAACAGTGTGTGCTAGTTGCCAGATTTAAGGACGTCTAGTCACATTACGGCAGATTTCATGCAATAAGTAACGGACTTTGAAGCAAACTTATTGGCTGTCATTGTCACAATTAGAATTTTGCTCGGATCGAACTACTGTATAACAATATATAAATTATGCTTGTACGATTCTGAATTATGCACGGTAGAGAACACAGCTATCTATAACCAAGAGCTCTTGCTATAACCGAAACCAGCATATATTAAAGGCTGTCGCAGGACGATCCACTTAATTAAGTCGAGGACTTGCTGTACAATATTGCATGGCCAAGCAATTTAGCTTATATGCTCTCTAAAATTTATTAGAAAGTCGATATTTATTTATTGGGACGATTATTTTTATCCCGCAATTTCTCTTTGGCGCTCACTTGTCTCCGCCGCGCAGGCGCTAGAGAGTACCCACTCTATTAATCAGTGAATCTGTACAGTTACGAAACCACATTTTGACCGGCTGTTTAGTGCTACCCATACATACGAACGGTGGATTAAACAACGTTAAAACTCACCATATGGAGTTAAATAACTGTTATAAAAATTAATTGTAACAATCTAATCTTATAATTCCATAATTCTGTCACACAGTAAAGGGTCGGGCCATTTATGATCATAACTGTACGCAGATCTGACTCGATGGAGACCATCACTCCTGTCGGTCTGTCGCCCACAACGCCGGTAGGTTGGCTCCGGGTGATCAACGTGGCTGCCTGCATGGCAGCAAAGTCTGTCAATCAGCTGCTTTGAGGACGGCACAATCACATTTTGGACTCAGGTGCATCATAAGTACCGAAAGGAACCTACCTACCGCGCTAGGACATGAATCGATCCATAGTTCACCTAAGTCTGGTATGTACTGAGTCTTATGTTGTCACCTGTACAGTCTCGTACCTTGCAGTACATAAGTGTGATGATTTGCAGGTCATACTTCTTCTAACGCCGCCACCTCTTGGGGCTAGAAAAGATGCTGCTGCAAGTGCTTCATCCAAATCTGCCGCTGTGGAGGAGGTGACGGACATCAAGGAATTCAAGAAGATGCTTAGGACCAAGACGAATGTATTGGCATACTTTGCACAGTCACCGAGACTGGGATTGCTCAAGGTTTTTAGGGAAGCAGCACAAGAATTCAGGGGGTTTGGGACAGCCTTGTATGTCGACTGCAGCGGGTAAGAATACGATAGGTTTAGTTCCGTAAAATAGTCGCCAATTCTCGAGCGCTTTGTAAATGTGACTATTACTATGCAAAAGTACATTGGAAAGTACATTGAAGCATTCGTCGGTATCACTTATTATGGAATATTTGCGTGTTTATTGACGAAGAACACTACTGTGGGGCATAGCGATGAGTCTGAAGGGTGTGGCAAATGCAATTACAGGGCGAAAAACCATGTGAAAGTGTCACTTTAGGTAGACTGGCCAGACATTTTCAGGTCAGGGAGTTGGTTCATTGATTGTCTGGAAAAATTGGCCAAATATTTTAGATATCAGTTGAGAAGTGTGGCAGCTAAATGCTGATTATTGGGGAGGTGGAGTGGTGCTGCGGTAACGTATGCGCCCACGGATGTTAAGGTCCCGGGTTCGATCCCAGCCCGGGGACACCCCCTTCATCTCGTGCAGAGTTAAGCGGTCGTCTCTGGCTTCGTCTCCGGTGGCATCTCCGAAAGACTAAGCCACCCGGGGAGTTCACAAAATGTACCACACCAGTCATTGCACTTGCGCATTGCACATCCCCTCCTGTCACCTTCCCTATCACTCGCGGTACCCGGGTGTTGCGGCAAAAGGACCAACCGTACTAGCTCTACTATTAAGCAAAAATAAAGGTCCTGTGCAGGCTGCCCATTGGGCGGAGCACTAAACCTATTATTATTATTATTATTATTATTATTATTATTATTATTATTATTATTATTATTATTATTATTATAAATGCTGATTATTGCTTTTCTGCACTGCCTTCTCTCTGAAATTTATTTGACGAACCCCTCTTTGCTATGCCCTGATGTCATAGAGAAATTTAGGTAGTGGTACAGTACCAGTTTATACATTCCTAAGTTACCACATTTTAAATTATTACAAGGTTCAGTCGGAAAATAAGTTTTGCAGGGCTACAGTTTCGACGCCATGTGACAGACAGAGTAGCAACAAGCATGAGCAGGGATGTCAGACCTACCGGTACTTTGTAGGACTGGTAGGAACCACCTTGCAGCTTTTGCACAGGTGCGGCAACCGTGGGATTAGACCAAGTTGCGAGAAGAGTGTGCCCACCCTCATTCCGCCAGGAGAAGTCATGGCAGACTGGTGTGTGTTGATCACATGGACTAAGCCAGAAATGAGGACACTTGAGGACACTGTCGGTAGTGGCCATGGCGGGTCGTCTTGGCCTCTGGTTTCCTTCACTCTTGAGCACGCATCATGAAATTGCTGGCACCATCGTCACACCATTTCCTCAGACATGACATCCAGACCATACACCAGCCAGTGTTGAATGTCTTATGTCATATGTCTGATGTCAACCACTCGTAGCGAACAACTGCCCTCGCTTCTGCCGTAGTCCATGTGACCAACACTCATTTGTCCGCCATGACTTCTCCTGGGGAACTTGGGTGAGCACACTTTGCTGGCAACTTGGTCTCATCTGACAGCTGCCCTGTCTGCACATAAGCTGCAAGGTGGCAACTGTAAAGTAGCGGAAGGATCGATGTCCCTGCTCATGTTCGTCTTTACCCCGTCCCTCGCATGGCATCAAAACTGGAGCATGGCGAAACTGATTTTCCAACTGGCCCTCCTGCTACAGGGACTATTCGGAAAATAAGTTTTGGGATGCTACAGTTTCGACGCCATGTGACGGACAGAGTAAAAACTAGCTTGGGCAGATATGTTGATCCTTCCTCTACTTTATATGACGGATAGGTGCCTTCTTGCAGCTTATGAGCAGGCGTGGCAGCTGTTGGATGAGGCCAAGTGGCGAGCTGAGGGTGCCTGCCCACATTCCACCAAGAAAAGTCATGCCAGACAGAGAGTGTTGGTCACATGGACTGGGGCAGATGTTCGCTACCAGTGGTCGACATTTGGCATGCGACGGACATTCATCGCTGGTTAGTGAATGTATGGTCTGGAGATGTCATGTCTCAGCAAATGATGCCAGCAATTTCGGAATAAGCTCGCAAGGACAACCAACTACTGCCCACGGCAATTACCGACAGGGTTGTGAAGTGTCCTCCTAACTTTTGCCTTACTCCATGTGACCAACACTCTCTGTCTAGCATGACATTTCCTGGCGGAATCGGGGCAGGCATGCTCGGCTCATCACTCGGTCTTGTCCGACGGCTGCCGCACCTGCCCACAAGTTGCAAGAAGGCGCCTACCCAAGGGTGAAAGAAATAAGTATATTTGGGAGTTATCCGAAGTGACAGGCAAGTCGCAGAAAAGTATTAATTTATTTCTCGAAAAGTACATCGATTTCAACAAAGTCTTCTGGCAGGGTTCTCAAGATTGTTATTTAGTACATTGTAACGTATTTCATAATTAAATCAGCCTAACATTTGGCCGGTAGTACTTGGATTTTCATATTTTACAGCGATATATTTGGAAATTAATTTACGGACTTATAGCCAAGGAAAATTGTTTCCAATACGTACGCTGTGTTTTGCATTAACAGGTTAGCTGTTAGTATTTGTAAAATATCTTAACCTTACCTTCAGAGTACTTGCAAGTTGAACAGGAGGGAAAATCTAGGCGGAAATGTAGCGGGTATACTGTGCAGCTATCTTTTTGGAAATCAATTTACGGACTTCTATGCGAGTAAAATTGTTTCCAACACGTGCAGTGTGTAGAGCAGGGCTGTTCAACTGACAGACCGCACCGCGGTCCGGATCCGGACCGCGACGATATACAAGAGAAATTACTAATTCAGGATTTTTTGGAAAAAGGGCTACCAATTTCATCAAATACACATCCATTCAAATCTCCCACATTCACCTAAGCTCGTGTGACCTTGCTCCCCGCCCTTTATGATTTGTTCCCCTTGTGCTTATGAAATGGGCTCCCCTCCAAAATTTCTTCTGCCTACGTGCCTGTACAGGACATAAAAGAGCGTGAATGTAAAAGTATAGCTGTTACTATTTGTAAAATATATTGCCCTTATTTGCATGTGGAAATTAAGCAAAAAGAGATCTAGGCGATGGAGGTATAGCTGGTACCGGACGGTCGAGTTCTCATTGCCTAGATTCTAGGTGCCGAAGGGGTTAAGGAAATGACCACTGTCACAAATGTAAATGTGAATATCTTTGTAACTGATAAAGTTATCTATATAATCTGCACATGGATATGCAGAGGAAGGATGAGGGTACAAACCTCAACAAGACATTTGTTGGGAAAACATTAAATCGCTTCTGATAATATGACAAACCTCAAAAACTGTCACAAAGTCTCACCCCCCCCCCCCNCCCCCCCCCCCCCCCCCCCAATGGTAATGTTTAAGATTTATTGCCATTCAAAACCTGAAATGATTTTTTTCCTGATAATTTTGATCAACAGCAAATTGATGACATCTAAGAGTAACAGTAATAATTGCTTAATAATAAGCCATTTTGTGCCAAAAATTTGCTAAACACTATTGAATTGACACACACGCTTTACTTGCACATGTCATTATACTGCTGTACTTCATTGCTGTATTATTAATTTTGTTTCTTGCTGACAGTGAGGGGAAGAAGCTATGCAAGAAGCTGAAGGTGAACCCACAGCCACATATCTTAAAGCATTATAAGGATGGGGAGTTCCACAAGGATTACGACCGAAAAGACACAGTTCAAGCCATTGTCAACTTTATGAAGGATCCCACCGGCGACCTACCTTGGGAAGAAGACAGCATCGCTGATGACATTGTTCATATTGCTGATGGAAATGTAAGATTCTCCGCATCGATGCAGCTAACTTTGTCCTGCATTGCTAACTAACATTCTGGTACCACTTTGATAGTGTGACAGCTCTCCCGCTAAAGAGCGGGGAGCGACCACGAGGTGCATCAAAACGGCCATCTTGGGCCTTTCCCAGAGCACCTTTTTTGTGCCCTACATTGGGTAAAGCCAAGTGCGGAACTAACCCCTCGGAAATCTGAACCTTAAAAGGTCCGTTTCCTCTCCCCGGTACTCAGGACACCTATCCAGGTTCAGTCAGGGTTCAGTACACCCGAGTACCTTTGAGGATGCTAGGCTAGGCTAACAAAGCAGAGCAAAGCGGGGGGTGGGGAGGCTGCTGTGGTCTGAAATGACCTTGCAGCCCCACGCTGGGCGCCAGTTTCGCGGTCAAAGGTTACCATGGGATGTTCAGTAACACACACGACACCTTCCGCTACTGTGCAACCGTGGTTTATTGACCTAAGGCGGATACATTACCAGTACATGGCACGAAACCCCGGGAGAGTCGCTCACAAGCGTCTTGCTCCTCTGGTCGTCTTTCGCTCTCTCTCCCCGCCCGCTCTCCCCGGCCGCCCACTCCTACTTCCTCCTACTCCCCTCCTGCCCCCACTTCCAGAGGGCCAACAGGACAAGGGAGGAAACAGGGGGAGAGGGCAAATCAAGCTGTCACAATAGAAAAGCTTCCCAACTGTACTAGGATTTACCACATATGCAACAGTGTAAGTTTGTGTACTTCTCTTCCAGTATTTGGTGAAATTTCTACGCAAGGAGCAAAAGCCAGTCATGATAATGTTCTATGCCCCATGGTGTGGTTTCTGCAAACGTCTCAAGCCAGAATATGCTGAGGCTGCAACTGAACTGAAGGGGCATTCTGTATTAGCAGCCATTGATGTTAATAAGCCAGAAAACACAGTTGTTAGACAGCAATACAACATCACTGGATTCCCAACATTGCTGTACTTTGAGTGAGTACTTGTGCTTGTTGCTTTGAGATTGGATTTTCATTTACCTTCTCTTAGGCATGGTCATTTGAAGCATCGATATGAAGGTGAGAATAACAAAGCAGCACTTATTGAATTTATGAAGAACCCAACAGCTGCCCCAGAGAAGCCAAAGGATGATGATTGGTCAGAAGAAGATAGTGCTGTGGTTCACTTGACAACAGACACATTCGATCCATTTATTAGGGCAAGTACATTAAGATGTTGATGCCTGTGGAATGACCCCAATCAGGAAATACTGGCATGCGGGAGGATATGAATCTTTTACATAATACTGTATTTGAGGGGTGTGGTGGAAAAACATAACAACCCTCATTTATGTCATTTTTGACCTGAACATTAGCAACTATGTAAAAGACATGACAAACAGTTTGGTATACTCAAAGTTAACGTATCATGCAGAGACAGCCACACAGACTAGATCAACACCCTCATTCCATATGATTTGTGAAGGGAGTGCAAACTTCAATTCGCTCTCCTGAAAAATTACACTTTTGTGAGTTGTCACATTTTTTTACCACACCCCTCATGTGAGGGAACACATTTGTATAGTGTTATTCAACACTCTGATGGTGCAAGCCATATTTACAATGTATTATCTGAGTGCCTCTTAATCACACACAGCCAATAATCAATACTTTATGCCATCTTCTAAATTTTTGCTTAATCTGGCTAGGATATGCCACAATAAAGCATATTTACACTTCATACATGCTAAGAACATTGGGCAAGGCATAAAAGTATTCGATTTTCACGTGAAGAATACGTACAGGTACGCAACTTTTTATTATAAGTACAAGTACTGGTACTTAATAGGCACATGGTTATACAGTAAAACTTCTAAAAGTCGAATCTCCATGGGACCGGGAAAAAACTTCAAGTTATAGAAGATTCGAGTTAGAGAAGTTTGGAATTTTTAAAGCACAGAACTCTAAAATGAAGCCTACCATTATATCCAGCGACAAAAAGTGGTTAACACTTAAAAATAACTGTCACTATCACACTTTTGTTCATGTTTCTCATTGTTTTGTTGTAAAAAATGTCTGTTACGGACATTTGCCTACTCTTAGATCCAAGGATTCAATTGTCTCAACAGAGTCAAACACTTCTTTAGGTACGTCTGGTAGATGGAGATCAGGAAATTGAGCCTTTCTGTACATGTGGCCTACTCTCGACCCTTCTGCTGGGAAATGAGAAAATTTTCCTTACTCGCCAACATGAACTTCGACTTAGGGAGACTGAAAATGCATTGATATCCCATCGTAAGGCCCTGCCTGCACTTCGAGTTATGGAGAACTTCGAGTTATGGAAATTGGAGTTAGGGAAGTTTATTTCCTATTATTTTACATTGTGACCAACCAAGCTCATCATTTTATTCGACTTATAGAGAACTTCGACTTAGGGAAGTTTGACTTATAGAAGTTTTACTGTATTTGGAGCAAATGTAATAAAGAGATAAGTGATACCACAAATGATTGAAGTTACAGTTAACAATTGCACAGAGTTTTACCATGCTCCCAGTATTTATTGACTCTTAGTAAACACTTTTTATTGTTCTTGCAGGATGAATCATCAGTATTGGTGATGTTCTATGCCCCATGGTGTGGACATTGCAAGAAGATGAAGCCAGAGTACTCAGCTGCAGCTGCTCAGCTAAAACACAAACATGTATGTATGTGTGCAAGTTGGGATTTGTCAGAGTGCCTGTAGTTGTAATGTCTTAAGAATTGGAATGCATCAGCAAAATGGTGGGATGCAGCAAGACAATGGGTGTCTCTTTCTTTAGCAGTAGCATAGCAGTACTGATACTTAGCAGCTGCTAACCTCCTGCTTAGTGCTAAAAATGTAAATTTCGTAGTACTTCTATTCTTTTTTATTTTTGTAAGCAGCTGCGAAAGGCATAATCAACCTGAGAGGGGGCATGTCAGCACCTGCGCAGTGCATTAGGAAGAGATTTGACATCCTCAGAAGGTTGTCATTAGTGCTTCTACATATCCGGACTGTCCGGTATCCGGATATCCGAACCTGAATCCGAACCCTCTTCCCAGATCCTCACTATCCGGATAGTGTCGGACGGTCCGGATAGTCCGGGTTTCGGATCCGGTCCGGGTAGTCCGGGTTTCAGATCCGAAACTTTGTAACTATCCGGATCTTGGGTTCCGTATCGTGGGTGTAGGGTAATAAAAAGAGTTCATACATGAGACAGTCTCTTCTTTAGTCAGAGAAATGCCAATAATTTCAATTACATTCACAACATACATTATGAAATGAAGACTATTATAGCTTCCATAGTACCGGTGAAAGAAAGTGCAGTGTTACCTAGACGTAATCGAATTTATTTGACTTATTTCATAGAAATAAACCCTACGATCCTAAGCCCACACATGAAAAAATAATAATGAGAAACCCGGGATTGAGGTACACTAGGCCTTTGGGATGGACCATTTGACTGGAGGTTTTTACCTGCCTCCAATAAATGGGTTTTTAATTATGCGAATAAAATGAGGGGTGTGGGGGAAAAACATGATAACTGACAAAAGAGTAATTTTTCAGGAGAGCGAATTGAAATTTGAATTTGCTTAACAAATCATAGGGAATGCTGGTTTTGATCTAGTCCGTGTGGCCGTCTCATGCATGATACATGAACTTGGAGTATACCAAACTGTTTGTCATGTCTTATACATAGTTGCTAGGTGTTTAGGTAAAAAATGACAAAAATGTCAGTTATCATGTTTTTCCCCCACAGCCCTCAAATATGCTCATTTCTCACAACAAACGTTCAATCCGGATCCTCAGATCCCAATGGGTACAAAGTGTCTCGGACCGGATCCGAAACCCGGAATATTCGGACCGGATCCGAAACTCGGACTATCCGGACCATCCGACACTATCCAGATAGTGCGGATCTGGGAAGAGGGATCCGAAACAGGCTGGGATATCCGGATACCGGACAGTCCGGGAATCCGGATAGATGTTGAAGCACTAGTTGTCATGTTTTGCTCATTATAAATGGCGAGATACCTGTTGTCAAATGCACCGCATATGAAGGGCTCGGGAGAAAAACGTGATAACCCCCAATGAAAAATGCAAAAAGTTCTTGGCCTGATTTTTTTCAGAGGAAGCAAATGAAGCACAGGTGGTGTCCTCTGGTAGGGAGTACCTTCATAAGCATATTAGGGAATTTTTTCCCACCTGCAGAGAGAGTCACTCACTGGCAGTCAGCCTGTGAGTGAGCGAGGGTACTCGGCGCCCGTTGAATTTTCATTCCCCATGAAAGTGACAGAAAAACTTGAACAGGGTATGACTTGTCACCAGTCATCACAGTGTTCAGGAAGTCCGGATCACCATTTGAGGAGTCCAGAATGTCCTGTGAGACGTGCAGCTCCATTGGTAGGTAGCTTTGGCACGAATTGAACATCTCAGGAATAAAACAGCATGCGGCAGTGGGCTCACAGGATGACTATTAGCGACTGGTGCTCTCTGCAGGCTGGAAAATATTCATGAATACTCATGAAGGTACTCCACACCTACCTACAGAAGGACACACCCTGTGCTTCATTTGTTTCCGCAGGGAAAAATCAGGCCGAGAACTTATTACATTTTTCACTGGCGGTTTTCACGTTTTTCTCCCGAGCCCCCCATATGACAATACCTCATCATTGTGTGGGCCATATTGGTTACAATTAAAGCCCAGATTTTTAGGCACGAAAATACTCTTAAATAGGCACCAAAATTTTACTTTTGCGGCATATAGAGGATAATGTTACCAAAAAATCTAATGAGATGGGAAAATCACGCGAGCATGATTCGATGAGACTTTTTATCATTGTTTCATGTATGAGCATGTGAATCTATATAGAGTAAGGAGCCCAAATTCGACACCCTTACGTTGTTTTCCTCTTGTTAGAAAATGGCTGAATGCAGCAATGTAAGGAAAATGAATGCTAATACATTGAACATTTACCTACTTTTTAGTACTAAAAACTTGTCGATGTGAACTAGCAGCCACAGTAGAAAGTTGTCATGTTCCTCATTTCAGCTACCTAAGGCGTTCCTAATTTCGGATAGGGCCCTACCTACCGTTCTATCATGCTCATTTTGACAGTTCCATTTATTTCACAGAAACTACTCAAGAAAGAAGTCACAGAAAAGGTTTGTGCATCTGTACTACCTGCTGTTAAAACGTTCTCGTATGATTGTATTATTATTCAACGGCATAATTTTTTATTTTTTTTGCATAGGAAAACTTTTCATTTTCATCACGCAGATAAACTAGTTTTCATTGTATTGTTATTAATCAAGCTTTTTAAATCATTCACAAATTTAGAAAAAAAATTTTTGCACCTTTCCTCCCATTAAAACGCAGGTGTCGAAATTAGGAACACTTTTCTTGAAAGTGAAAAAATGGGTGTTTTCACTTTTTCCATTTTGTGCTTTTTCCTATAAATTATTTTAAAATTTTCATTGCGGGACCTACTAGTTTATCTGCGTGATGAAAATGAAAAGTTTCCTATGCAAAAAAAATAAAAAATTATGCCGTTGAATAATAATACAATCATACGAGAACGTTTTAACAGCAGGTAGTACAGATGCACAAACCTTTTCTGTGACTTCTTTCTTGAGTAGTTTCTGCGAAGTAAATGGAACTGTCAAAATGAGCATGATAGAACGGTAGGTAGGGCCCTATCCGAAATTAGGAACGCCTTAGGTAGCTGAAATGAGGAACATGACAACTTTCTACTGTGGCTGCTAGTTCACATCGACAAGTTCCAGCATGATATCGAAACTTTAAAACATGCAAATAAACAGTGTAAGCAACATCATAGGCTAAAATAAATTATTGAATAGCATAGCTAAATTATTGATGGGAAATTATGGCCAATAGTAGCATGCGCTGCAGTCCACCATGTGTTTAAAAACAAACTGGTGTCAAAGGTTGCTAAATGCATGGATGTTTGCATCAGTGCTGCCAGCTCACCAATTCCGTCTTTGTGACATTTTACCACTGTCACCGGCAATTTTCAACACATTACCATGGAGATAGCATGGTGGTCGGAATTAGGCGCATGGTTGAAATATGGACCCCTTCCCCTATCGATACCGAGATATCGAAGCCTAGGCAATGTATTGATTTCAGTGTCAGCCTGGGCAATAACATCATGGCAGCCGAGGATGCGCATTGCAAGCATGTCCAACATCAGGAATTAATTCCACAGCCCCTGTGCCAGAGCGCCAGGTAAAACCCAGGGCAAATTCCTGACACACATGGTCAGAAATCCACAGAAACTCATCGAAATCCAATGATAACCCGCCTGTAAAGTAGACTTGTGCGGATAGAGTTAACCCAGAAAACCGGAAATGGCGGGTCACCGGAAGTTGACCATGAAATTTATTTAGGTCGCACTTAATCTGAATCTGAAAACCGTTTGTCGCTATCTCTTGCTGTTAAGACCCTGATACTGTCCACAGACGGACGGACGGATGGACACAGCCGTTCTGTAAGACTTTTTCTTATGAGAAAAAGTCTAAAAACTAGTCAAAAATGTTATAGGCCTAAAGTATAAATATAAGGTCACAAACCAGAGCACAAACTGAATAACAACGATAAACTGACAGAAAATCACAAAACTTGGGCAAAAGACACAAAGTACAAGCAAGTATCACTTTCACACTCCTGCACTCATGAAAGAGATCGATCTCTTCACAAAACCATCCCAACTGTAAAGGAACTAAATAGGCATTTGCCTAAAAATCCGGGCTTTAGTTATGAAGTCCATGGTATTTAAAATAACTTAGTATGGAGGGTTCGTTTCACATCAGCCATGTTTCCCGCCTTCACAGTATATTAGAGAGACCCAGGGTTGTCTCTAGCGTACTGCTTGGTAGCAGTGCTTAGAAGTGAGATGAAAATTCCATGCCACTGCTAATTGTAGACAGAGCCCCTTAGCAGTAACTAGCAGTATGATGAAAATTCCACCCTACAATTTAAAATCATTTCATAATGCCTGGATTCTATCAGCAAGGGAGGGGCAGCTAGAAGGGGAGGAATATAATTATACAAGTTCAGTGTCTTCACAAACATTCATTTCTGCATTCTCCTAACTGGATAATCTACCAGAAATGAGACCTGAATAAGCCCTTTCCATCCATGGGTGGGTGTTTAAATTATGCAATTCTCCCTTCCTCCAAATTAGGTGTCAGAAAAATGATTTCGCCATTGTCATTGCAGATTAATGGAAAGCTGGCCGCTGTAGATGTGACTAAAGAGGCATCACTAGCAACCCGGTTTAATATTCGTGGATACCCAACTGTCAAATACTTTCAAAATGGTGAATTCCAGTTTGATGCTCATGTGAGAGACGGAGATAAGATCATGGAGTTTATGCAGGATCCTAAAGAGCCACCCCCACCCCCACCACCTGAAAAGCCTTGGAGTGAAGAGGAATCCATTGTTGTCCATCTTGGTGATGAAAACTTCAAAGGTTTTCTGAAGAAGAAGAAACATGTGTTAGTCATGTTTTATGCTCCATGTAAGTTGTTAATTGTAGGCCTATCATAGAACAATTATTTAGAAAATGTATGTTATATTGGATTAGAACTGGTTGCAAAAATTATGCAATGAAGCATGTCAAATGAATTTCCTCCATTCTGCAAAAATTTCCCTCATAATTATGTGGCAAATTCATTGCCGATTTTTTGCACAGGACCAAACAAAAGTTCTGGGAGTGGCAAATTTTGGTTGCATCCAGGGTCTTTTATATAGAATTTAGTCTTACAAAATCACAAGGAATATTATGGCCGAGAGAAAGTGTTCATCTTTCCCAGAACCTTGTATACAAGGGCTGTCCAAAGAGTGTCCGGCCTTAATTTTTTCCACGGAAACAAATGAAGCATGGGAGGTGTCCTTTGGTGGGTAGGTGGAGGGATAACTTCATGAGTATTTGTGAATTTTTTCCCATCTGCAGAGAGCATCAGTCACTGGCAGTCAGCCTTTGAGTGACCGAGGGTACTAGGCCCCCGTCGGATTTTCATTTTCGGCGAAATGACGGAACTACTTGAAGGTGTTGCATCAAATTTTGCATTCGTGCCCGGCAATGGCAAAGTGGAAACCATTCTTTAAATTTAGCAGGCTTTTGGTGATGATGCCATGGGCATTACATATTAAGCAGTGATAAAACCGTTTCAAAGATGGCTGCACATCAGTGGAGAGCGACTCACTTTCTGACAGGCCCTCAACAAGCCAAAATATCAAAGTCATTGACCAAGTGCGGACCTTTGGTCATGCAGGGACTGTTGTGTCACAGTCCAAGAACTTGCGGACGATGTGGGGATAAGCACTACACTGGTTTGGTTACATTTCATTTTACGGAGGAGATTTGGCCTTATGGAGAGTGTCCATGAAATCGTGCAGAAGCATCTATAACCTCCGAAGCAGAAGCATCTAACCTCCGAAGCAGAAGCAACGCCATCTGGAAGTCTCACAGGAAATTCTGGACTCCTCAAATGGTCATTCATGAACACCGTGATGACTGGTGCTGAGTCGTGGGTCGTACCGCTGTTCATGTCGTTCCATCATTGTCTTGGAAAAGGAAAATCCGATTGGGGCTTAGTACCCTCAGTCATTCAAATGCTGACTACCAGCTACTGGCTCTTTCTGGGGGCGGGAAAAAAATTCAAGAACACTCATGAGGGTCCTCCCCACCTCCCGTGCTTCATTTGTTTCCACAGAAAAAATTAAAGTTGGTTACTTTTTGGACAGCCCTCGTATGCACAACAGTCACAAATTGCTGTGTTTTGCACTACCTGTGAAGCTAATGAGCTGTGCACAATGACACAAAACTCTAACACCATATTAAAATGTAATGAAATTCTTTAAGTGCACACAGCAACAGATTTGTTTTAATAGTGATATATTTTTGATGAGCAACATGAACACTGAAATGATCTTACAGGGTGTGGTCATTGCAAAAAGGCCAAACCGGAATTTCTTTCTGCTGCTGAAACCTTCCAAGATGACCCAAAAGTAGAATTTGCCGCAGTGGACTGCACTTTGTTTCCAACACTATGCACTGTGAATGAAGTTCGTGGGTATCCAACTATCAAATATTTCCACTACTACAACAAGGAAGTGAAGAATTATCAAGGTGGCCGAACAGTAAGTATCGCAATCCGTGATGGCAATTGACTGAAACTTATTATCATTGTTGCAATACATAAAATTATTTTTATGATCATTGTGGTGATGATAATAATGTAGTCATGATGATCATTACCAACTCCACCCACTCGTCCAAAGGAGACATCCATACACTCCTAATGTGCATTACACTGCTTGGTAGTACCTGTAGTTTAATGCCATGTTCTTTGTTACCCCGCTAGTAGCTTTTACAGGTGTATGGATACTTTTTCATCTCGGCTTTCAGTTTTTGTGATAGCCTTACCTGTACAATTCCTCAACCAGGCAATTGATTTGTGAATAATACTACTGAAATAGCACTGACCTTGATTAGTGCCTCTATGTCATAATGATATTTTTCCATTCCCCAGCAATCTGACTTTGTAGCTTTTATGGAAGACCCTCAGAACCCTCAAGGAGGCATGCCTCCTGCACCTCTTCCACAAGATGAATGGAAAGGCCTAAAAGGATCTCAGTTTGTGCATCATCTGACAGAGGCCACATTTGACACCTTTGTCACTGGGCATGATTCTGTGTTGGTCATGTTTTATGCACCATGTGAGTTTCAGTAGTTTAGAAAGCTTCCTCTAGAGTCTAGACCATGGTCTTAGAATACTATGGTCTGATCACTACCATACCTCTTATCGCCTGCCGGGCTTTTTGCATGAGGTGCTCACTTGAGAGCGCCATGAGACCGCCTTTCACTGCTACATTATGTGGCGACCCTACCGGACCGCGCCGAACCTACGTAGAAGGGAAGCCGCTACATGCGGGCCCAACATGGCCGCCGGCGACCATGTTGGTTCCCCCAATATAGCACTTCCCTTTTGTACCTATAAAGGTCAGCGCTGTACGGTAGGGTCGTCACATAATGTAGCAGTGAAAGGCGGTCTCATGGCGCTCTCAAGTGAGCACCTCATGCAAAACGCCCTGGCAGGCGATTAGATAAGATTATAGGGGTAGTGCCCGGTGGTTGCTCTAGACCCACAATGATACTTTTAGATTATGAATAAGTTTTCACTTATTTGATGGGGAAAATGTTGAGAATATTTTGTTACCCCTTGTGGGTTTTTGGTTAGATTACATGTTAGCTTCCTGTAAGTAATATAGTTTTATGGCTGCAGGGTGTGGGCACTGCAAAGCAATGATGCCAGATTATGCCCAAGCTGCTGAGGGGCTCCATGAGCAGAAATTGCCTGGTGTGCTGGCCGCAGTGGATGCCACACTCCACACAGGCCTCCAAGAGCGCTTCCAAATTCAAGGCTTCCCAACCATCAAGTATTTCAACAAAGGGCATCTAGTGACTGACTACAACCGACCACGTAAGGCTGCAGACTTTCAAGACTTTATGATCAATACACCTACATCAAAAGATGAACTTTGAGGAGTGAAAATAATTGAGGGTGAGTCAGGATCAGGGGGCAAACTATTATAATATTTGAGCAATTATTTTGAATAAGAATTTTATTGCTAGAACACCAGCTACAGATATGTAATGTGCATATCCACATAAAAGATGCATTTCTACATTGTGCAGCGATCTCACTCAGGTTATTTTGCTTGCATCTGGAATGGTTTTTAAATGTTTGTTATTTTAATTTTGTTCACTAATATCCATGTCTTGATACAGTCATATTGAAGGCCTATTCACAGAGGGAAAATACTTGCTTTGTGCTGCCTTTTGCAATAAATGTACATTTAAAAGCTCATTTCAGCATATGGAAGGCTTTCCTGCTCACTGAGAATATCACTCAATTATTTTTTATTACACTAAAACCTTGACAAGACGTACCTCAGTAACCCAAATTATGGCATTTCTTCTTAAAAAGGTTCATACAAATAGCTCCACCCCATTATGCCCATTCATACCCTTTCCCCTTGCACAACTGCCTTGGCACCAGCCAAAATACAGGGGTTGGACAAAATAACAGGGGGCCCTGCAAAAAGCAGGTGAATTTTCTTCTCCATTGTACTGGAAAACTGGAAAAGTTACACAGATGGATTTTGCTGATTTTTGAAGCTCTGTCGATGTTACTTTTGTATGGTATAGAGATGGACCAAAATTACCGACAGGAGGCAGGGGAAAAAATAGAAACGACACCCCCCTTCCCTGGCACTAAATCTGAGAAGAGGTTGGACAAAATAATGTATAGTAAGTTTGGGTCGAATTTTCGTCCCACTGCTAGTTACTACCAACTTAGTAGTACCATATTTGGCACTGGTATTGCTAAGTTACCATTAACTAGCAGTGGGACCAAAAATTTCCATTGTTTGCATTCAAGCAGTGCCAGGGAAGGGGGGTAAGGTTTCTATTTTTCCCCGCCCCCTGTTGGTAATTTTGGTTCATCTCTATACCAAACAAAGTGACATCGATAGAGCTTATAAATCCAGTAAAGTTCATATCTCTAACTATTTTCATTTTCAAATGAAAAGGGTGGGACACTTTGGTCAAAAATGGGGTCTGGGGGGTATCGTTCGTCTTTTGTTTCTCCCCCTCCTCTTGTGATTTTTGTGTCATCTTCATGTCTGTAAATGTACATCGACAGAGCTTAAAAAATCAGTGAAAGCCATCTCTAATTTTTCCAGTTTTCGAGTACAATGGAGGAGAAAATTCACCCACTTATTGCAGGGGGCCCCGTTATTTTGTCCAACCCCTGTATATGCACACTTGCCCAATGGGAAAAGTCACACACCCATTTCCCCCTTTGAACATTTTTATTTTCAAGACATATACAAAATATTACGGAAGCAAATTAAAAATCAATAATGGAAAAAATCATCATGACTAGTCCAATTGGTACCAAAACAGGCACACATGCAACTGTACAATCATATTACCTTTCAGTTGCAGGGAAATAGTAACTAATTTTAAATGATTTTATATGAGTTTTAAGGTGGTCACAGACAAATTCTGTGAGTGTTTTCATGACTTTCAGAATTTCCATGCCATTAGTCCTGCACTCATGCATTATTGCCAGGGCCGAGAATGTACTTGCATGCATAACACCCACTTATTCCTTGTTGTCGTCGTCATCATCACTAATCTTTTGCATTAACTGAGAAGGTACTGAATGAAGCTTTGTAATTCTGAAGTACTCCACCTAATCTGTGCTAATCTCAGGCCCATATACGTAATGGGTTTTCCAATGCTAGGTCTAAGTTGACTCGGTTGAGAGGGGCTTAACTCCCTGTTCATTACATCACGGCAGTTCAACCCCACATTGTGGAGTCAAGTTGGACCTGAAGTCAACCCTGGTCAGGAAGTAGAGTTGAATCCATCAGCCAGGGTTAAGAGTGTTAAAAAATGATGGGCAGAGTTGAATTGGAAAAGTGTTTGTTAGCTGCCAGAGGAAGTTGAGGCTGAGTGACAAGATTTGGTATGACCTCATATAGGTATAGATCTGGGGGGCAGGGATACCCACGCAAAGGTGTACAATGCCAACTCTTCCCGGAAAAAGGAAGGTACAGTTCTGGGATAACCCAGCCCCTGTTTTTCATTATGTATGTGGGTCCATCTTACTCAACTCTGGGTTCAACACTGACTTGCTTATGATGTACACAGTCATTATGAGCATGGGCTTCTCTGAGTTCAGACTGAGACTGGCAACATTTTTACCATCCAAAAGACCTAGGCCTTGTTAATAGACCACATATCAGAATTCCAGACTGCCATGTGGGAAGATTAGATAGCATGTGTGGGAGAAGGGAAGAAATTAGCTTGGGGGCCTTATGACCCATACACTAACCAAATTTTAACCCTAAGAAGAAATAATTCTTCCAGATTTCAGCTAGCTGAGAATTATTGATCTGGTCCTCAACCAATCATGTTCAGTAGTGCTTTATTTGAATCCTGCTTCGAATCTCTCCTTTCTCCCTTGTCATGTCAACTTTCAATCATATTTTAGTTAAGTACGTAACAGACCTAGACTGGTCTTGTTCCTGTTGCCACAATTACGTGACCATTTGTCTCTGTCTGAAAATTGCATTTCTGTATGGCATTATTTTCCCATTCTCTTTGAACTAGCCAACCATTTTAGCCCTCATTATTATCATTGTTGGAAGCCTAAAATGACTTCATACTAGATGCCATCCTAATTTTGTCTTATCCTACAAAGAAATTTAAATTCCTCGTGTCAGGATGAGAAAAATTGTTTTATTTTGTCACATGCAGTTCTTGTCTTATCTGAGTTCATCTCATCAAGGTTTTACTGTATGTTAGTTTCGAGTTAAATAATGAAGCTGGTGAGCTGCTACAAGAGGGTAGCTAGCGGGTGTGTGCCAGTCAGTTGTCTTTTCGTGGCACCTAGTCTCCCAGTACTTACCCCCACCTATTTTCTTTTTCTTTTTTTTTTGTACATTGTTTTAGCCTTCCAAGGTACAAGTATTATTAAATCTGACTGATCAAGAAAATGTTAAATTCGTGTCATTTGTAATCCAGCAGTGCATAGTTGAAAGGATACTTCCCAGGGTTGCTTCAGCACAGGTCATGATAATTTCAGGGTGGATTGTTCGAAATATGACCATTAGATGAAAGTTGAAAGTCAGTCTTGACCTAGTTAGATCCCCAATTGTGAAATTAGGGCTTGATCATTGCAAATTTGCAATCTTGTCAAAACTGAAAATGGCTGTAGAAGTTCTAGCCTTGCTAAGCCTTTAGTAATTCATATTTTGATTTTTATGGCGACATCATGTGATACCCAATATTTCAACTTACAAATTGATCATTAGTAGGCCTATTGGTGTTAATGCTCATTACTGGCACAGTAATGAGGGGTTAAAATCTCAGCATTCCATCTCGGAGGTCCTGTGTTTGATCTTCATGTCAAAGTAGATTATCTCATTTGTAAAGGGTTTTCATGGGTTCTCATCATGATCACATGGGTTTGCTTAAGGTTGTTCCATTTCTTGCTACAATTAAAATCTATCAACAGCAGAGATGGGGGGTAATGTAATAAAGTTGGGTGAATACAAGCTCCCTGAAAAGCCCTTAGTAGGCCTGTCTCTGAGGGTCCATTTATTATAATATTTACTAGCCTCCCATTGTAATTCCACACATGCAACCACTGCACAATTATCTATTATTATTATTATTAATATTAATATTTTTATTTTTATTTTATTTTATTTTAAATACCCCATGCTGGGCCATCTTTGGCCCTTTTGGGGGGCCTTTTTACGAAACGCCCTGGTCAAAGGGCAGGGTGACTGGGAGGGGATGTGCAAAGTGCAAGTGCAATGTCGTTGCTTGGTCGTTTTGTGAACTCCCCCCCGGTGGATTAGTCTGTCGTAGATTCCACCCGAGACAAAGCCAGAGACGGCCCAACTCTGCACGAGATGAAGGGGGCAACTCCGGGCGGGATTTGGTCCCGGGACCTTAACATCGTGGGCGCATGCGTTACCGCAGCACCACTTTGTCACCCCCACAATTATCAATTTTGTTACATGTTGCCTTTGAAAAATAAGCAATTCTAAATATTGTTCACCTTCTCTCATTGGCATTAAAAATAGGAAAGCAGTATCGATGTTCTTATGCCTTCTGTGGCCACTTTTAATCTGGAAAAAAACAAACTTGTGATTTTTATGTTGAGATTTTACAACTAGTGATCTCCATGTGAAATGACAGTTTTCCTTTTCATCCCATACTGCAATGAAGCCCTCTACAATGGACCTAGGATGCAGTGGCAAGTTGCCCATTATGGAACTTATGTTGAGTGTCAACCTCTATCCAATTTATTTGTCATTTACATTCGACACTTGTTCAATACAAGGAAACTTGCATGCAACAGAGACTCCATTATTGATAGGTTTCACTGTAACTGCAAACAACAACCATGTTAACAGATGATACCACCCAGCTAACTTGATCCATCACTAACCCTGGACTAACTCACAAGTCTTATGAAAAATAGATTGCACTGCTGGAATAAAGATTTATTTCCGATTTTTAGATTCAAACTTTTCAGTCAACTGCAGTGTTACATGAATGCCTCAAACTCTGTCAGAAGATGTGAAGAACATGCTCTTTCAGGTTGATTCACTGCAGAACATTTGGGGATGGTACCTGAGTAGAGTAATTAATTACAGCAAATTTTAGTTGTCACTGTACGTTGCTCCTTTCTCTTTGTGAATTGTCTTATTAATTTGGGTAGGGGAAGATCATATCAAATGCAGTAAGATTGTATGGGGAAGGGTGGATTTGGAACATTCTCTCAGTTTTTTTACCATAATATTACTGTTGAATTACTATGTAATTATCTTACGGGACAAATTTTGCCCCTGGCAATCATTGGCTACGCACAATGGGAAAGTTGATGAGATGTTGGTTCTCCCGTAAATGTGGCATTTTGTCTGCCAAGTGTTCGAGTCAGTTGTACTGAGGTCAAGGAACATTTTTTTGACTGGAAAATTAGTGAAAATGGAAAAATTCATTGTTGTGCATGTGAAATTAGCCTCTTTGCTGTCATTTTTCCAGATGAAGAAGTGTTTCCTGGCAACACAACACTATTCAACCCACCTTAAGGCAGAACTGCCAATAAGGGTGAGTGGAATCCATCCTCCCCCTTGATTTGAATAACCTTCTCATTCCTCCTCCCCCATGAAAGAAGTCAAAAATGCATATTTGTACTGTTAATGTTCAACTATTTTGTGGGAGAACCTTTCCTCCATCTCTATTTCTGGCATTTTATGCTAATTAGTCAGAATGGGAGAATTACAGAACTGATCTGTGTCACATATTCCTGACATAAAAGTGTTGCATCAGTTTGCAATCATATCCTGCCTCACCCTTTATTTTACCTGTGTCAGGGAGTGCAGAAGACAGTGTAGACGACTGACAAAGGGTATTCTGTCTCACCATTTTGTGTCTTGCAGTTTTATGCAAGGTATTTCTGGCTATAATACGGTAAGTAAACCAAAAGTGCCCATGTTAAGAAAATGTACAATTAGGCACTCATCTGTACTTACACGTAACTGGGGTGGGTAAGTCACCCTTGCCTATGTTGGAGTTGTGAAAGAGTCAAGCTGTTCCATAAATATTCTTTATTTGTTCTACCTCTCATGCTGCATTAGAATGATAAATCATTGCTGAGGATTCCTCCATATGCCCATTAAACATGCTACTGGGACTTAATAACCATAAATTTTAATCTACTTGCAGCTATTATCAGGCTGTCACATGCAAGACTTAACAGTACTGGTACCTGCTGTGAAAGAATAGGAAGGAAAGTAGTGCACAATAATTGTAAACAAGCCTACAGCAAGCTTATACCAGAAGTACCAACTATCATGTAAATTTAAACACTCACATTGGGTTCCTCACTCATAAGTGTTGCTCACTAGCAGGATTGACTTTCTGTAACTGATTTTTAAGATGAAGTTTGCTCCATACACTTGGTATGCAGATTTACAGATTGATTTAGTAATTCCATTCAAATTTAAAACATGACCACCGTAGGAGAGTGGACTGAAGCATGCCCAATGTCTTGACGGACAATTGGTTGGATTTCCCTGCCGCATCAAGTGTTCCATCACCTTGAATGTGACCAAAGGAAAGCCGAAAATTATGTTTAAATGCCCTCGGGTGAAGCTAGTGACATACTGTTCATAAAGATACAAGGGTGAAATTTGAAAAGTTGTACAAGATCATATAACAACAATATATTGTCTATGTTGCCGAATTTCATATATGAGGCATGTTTAGACAATAACTGTACCGAAGCAACAAAAAACTGGATAGAAACACATTCAGGATGTCCCACTGTCAGTTTTTGACAAACAATAAGGGAAAAAAGAATTATTACATGCAACACCATTCTATTTCCAACGTCACTTGAAACACCAATTAATTATTCTTAAACAGGATGGTTTGTTATAATATCAACATGTAGGGTGAACTCCTGAGGACTGGAGGATCACTTCATGTAGATGTGCTATTTGGTCTTTGTAGTCTCATGACTGTAATAAGGGGTTACAAACATATACAGGATGCAATACCCTGAAAAGAATTCTTCTCTCCATGTGACCTTGCCTTTTTTATTTAAAAGTTAGATATTAGTGTGTAATTGTCATTTAAACTTCGTTCTCATTAGGTGTAGCAGGCAGTGACCAAGGCTATGGAAGTGTCTTAGGCTGGATCTGCAACATACACTTTGATTATATAAGGATAATGAGGTTGTGGAAAAGAAATGACACCTCTATACCAGGTGTTTTTACTTTGTGATCTGGCCGGAATCTCACTCATTGGCCCAAAACAAGTCCAAATATGTGTGTGGGT
>JYFJ02003873.1:0-36829 GCA_000934665.2 Catajapyx aquilonaris
CGCGAATCAAAGATGGCGGACCCTATTTTTGCATGTACCCTATTCATACCTCGTTGGCGTTCCCCACACTTCAAGATGGCCGCCAGCCTTGGCAACACCCCAAACAGAGAGACGCAGAAATCGAATGCTTGCGTCTCCTATGTAGTATATGCTCCCTGGTCAGGGCAAGAAAAATACAAAGTTGTAGAAGTTACATCGCACTTCTTTTAAGCATTTGGCTGGAAGTTTAAAACTAAAAGCTTTTTTTTTTTTTTAAAAAAAAAGGGGGGAACGGGGATGAATCAGTTGGTACGATAAGCAAATATAACGAGACAGGTTATGAACAAAAAAAAAAAACCAAGCAATTTCCAGCCAATATGAAATCGATCCGCATGGCATCAGGAAGCGGAAAAAAAATGCTAGAAAAACGACCTCTTCCAGTAAAGTTGACGTAAGAATCTTTTTCCGTCCTTCTGGTGCCATGCTGAAGGTAGTGCCAAATTATTGTTACGAACTCTCTTATGTATTTAATTATCTTTCCTTACTCCCTGCTCTCCGGAAAGCGCCAGTCCCACTTCCGGTGGCGCTTCCAGTCCCTTCATCTCTCTCTCTCTCACCACCTCATCATCATCATGACCACCCCAGAGATTCGCAGCCCCCTTCGGCATCAGAGCAACCGTCACCTTCTTTTTAAATTAGGGGAGGTTCTTTTTCAGTCGGTACAATTTGAGAGGGCGGGGGGGAAGACGGGAGGAAAATATTTGCACAAATTTTTGTCATACACACACCCATCCTTTCACTCAGATTGGCATGCACACAATCGCAAACCACATGCAAACCGCTCTTTATAGGGGGAAATAAATTCACTCGTTGTTTGGCTTGTGCACTAATTATTTTTTTCTTTTCTTTTTTACCTTTGAAGGGAGGGAAGGAGGAAGGCGTGGCCGGTAGTGACCCCCACGCAACCAGAGTGAGTGTGTGTGCACTTGACCAACCTCTCATCAACATCATCATCATCATCATCATCATCACATCAGAGACAAAGCGCTTCAGGTTCGCATCCATCGCTTCGGACACCAGAACCACGTGTGAGAACCGAGTGGGTTAGGAGTCGGTTTATGGGATTTTTTGCAAAAAAGGTGCGGAGGGAAAGGAGGAGTAAAGAAGGCGCAAAAAACACTAGCAAGTTCCTTGCATACACTGGTAAAATTATAATTAAAAAAGCACTGCTTCGTTGTCGACTCTGGGGCGGGGGGTTTGGTTGGAATGGTGGCGAGGAGTTCGGTCGGGTCAGGTACAAAAACCCTCGTTGACAACGAAGTTAAACTCAACACAACTGTATGCTTAGCGTGAACTTAATACTTACTTGCCAGCTGACTCGGCTGCTCAGGTTTTCCACGGTCAGGCGGTACTCGGTCCTTGCGGGAGGTCCATACCTAGGTCAGGTGGGGGAGCAAACAAAAAAGACAGGTGGGGTAGGGAAAAGCCGATCGTAATGAACCTTGCGCTCTCCCGACTGATCGCAATCAATGCTTACTTATCGATCCACGAGGCCCTCCTGCGGCTGGACCCTCCGTACCCGTCGCCCCATCTGGCCGTACCCCGTGCGTGCTCCACGATCACCCTGCGGGAGGACCTGACTCGTGTAAATTCAGAACCCATTCAGTCATACTCTCCAACAGTCGCAAGGTGCTCCCTACTCACCTTTCTCCCATAAGCTCCTTCCCATGCAGCTCATACACCGCATCATCCGCATCCCGGTACTCATCAAACTCCTGGAAGCAAAACATTCACAGTATATTAATTACAAGTTATCACGCTGATCATTAATTATTAGCTATTACAATCTTAATTATTATATTACAATATTTATTATTAACTAGTAATTATTGCACTGATTATATTAATTATTAGCTATTACAATCCCCATCAATTATTACTAGTTATGCAAATTGTTTATTTAATTCCAACATTTAATTTAATTTATTTAATAATATTAGTTTAATCAAATTATTAATTGTTGATATCAGTCGTAACAAAATTTATTATTAACTTGCAGCAGAGCCAGTTCTTCGGGCTGCCATGGTAACTCGTTGCCATGGGAATCGAACCTGGACAAACAAACACCTTGCCTTTTTACATGTACCGTATGCATAAATTATTACAATCATTATTAATTATTAGTGTACTACTAGCAGCAGATCCTGTTCTTCGCACGGCTTGTTTCCGTGGCGAAATGTTTGTTTGTTTGTTTGTCCAGGTTTGGTTTTATACCCGTTTGCCACCATGTACTGTGATAGAGCCCTCGGAGCCCTTGGGCAACCCTCGGACAAATCCCCTTGAGTAAGACTCTATGAGAATTATTTATCGACTAGTTACCAACAACAATGCCAGTTGACCTCTCAGGTGTGTCAACTGGCTAACAATACAGTTTTTATACCCCGTTCACATGACAAACAAACGAACTTTGCCTCTTTATTAAGGCCCATATACACGGGCCGTCGATGGTTTTGGTCTTTGGTCGCATTGACGCCGCGGACCAATCATGACTCGCGCAAACAAGCTGTAAACAACGTGTTGCGCTTGTTTACATTAAGTCGTGATTGGTCCGCAGCGTCAACTCGACCAACGACCAAAAACCGTCGACGGCCCGTGTGTACGTGCCTTTACGTCCAGGTTTGATTTCATTCCGATACACACAACAAACAGGCAATATTTCGTCTGGGTTTGGTTTTACACCAAGGGGTAAATCACTCGGCAGTTGAGCGTACAACGGACTCGTAAAAAGCCGGATGGGCCCGGACTTGGTGCCTTAAACCGTACAACGGACATGACCAGTGATGAACCCCATTGTTTTAAGGTGCGTTGTGGGCGATTTGACGAGCGAAGTCGTTACGACTTTACTCGTCAAATCGCCCACATGTAAACACACCTATATAAAGTCCGACGCAACAATGCGAGTAAAACAGTGCCAACCAAAAAAAGAACATTCTTCACCCCTATTGTTGCACGGAACGGCCATGAAGCGATTACGCAACCAAACCTGGACAAACAACCAAACTTTTTTTCCCCCCATTTCATAACTGGTAGAGATCCTTAATAATATGACACTTTAATCTACTAGTATTTTCTTTAATAATTATTTTTCCCCCACAGGCCTGTTCCATCATTCTCACCACGAATCCGAACCCGTCCTTGATGAGCACGTCCCTGATGCGTCCGTACCCTTTGAGAATCTCTCCAGGTCCTTCTCCCTCACCCCGTACGGCAGACCACCGACGTACACCCTGGTGCCCACCATCTTGCTGCTGCTACTTGACATCCTCCTCTTCTTTCTTGTTTAGAACGACGCAATAATAATTCTTCTTGTTGTGTTCTAGGCCTGAGAAGAACTGAAGCCAAAAAAAAAAGAAAAAAAAAAAGAGAGGTATCGATACATCTCGATATATCGATATATCGCCAAATATATCGATTTTTGTGCAGTAAACACGCATTTGTTTTACAATTTAAACTGCTTTTAATTTTACAAATTGCTCTGGCTTTTTAATTTAAAATTTGTCACAATTAATTTTAATCGCTACGACTATTAGGGTTGGCACCAGTTGACAACCTCCTCCCCCTCCCCCCGGTTGTGCAGTGTTGCCAACAACAGGCTGCTCCATCGTTGCCATTCTGCGTTGTTGCCATGTTTCCTTGAGACCTCCTGTTTGTTCATGTCCCCCGCGCAATTTGTGCTCCACTTTGACATACCGAGCGCGTCTCGGGGACTCCTCTTTTTCGCTCTTTGCTGAGCGCTCGAATCTAGTGTCGATATAGGCGGCATGTATAACAAGAAAAGGAGCGGGGGGCCCGGGGGTGCTCAATGCCAAGTTTTTGTTATCTTACTATCTTTTTTTTTTCCATTGTGGAAAATCGGGGCAGCCCGGGAGCTTCGTCCCTAACCAGATGCAGACCAATAGGAGGACATGAGTTGAGCAGAGTTTGAATTGAGAGAGAGAAAAAAAGTATACCGTATAGCCGACAAAATGGTGGGCCGTCAAGTCCATGATGGGTTTGGCAACAATGCGAATAACATGGTTTCAAAAACGGGCAAAAAAAATTCCTGGGGCCGAATTCAGAGAGGTTGCTTAACGTAAACGCGCCCCGATTAAATCCCTTTAGTCATCCTCGATTAGCAAATTTAAAAGTGCTAGCAAGTGCGATTAGGGGGCGTTTAGCGCTAATCCGCCGTCTTTGTATTAGCAGGTTGATTAAATTTGCTAATCGAGGATGACTAAAGGATTTAATCGGGCGCGTTTACGTTAAGCAACCTCTCTGAATTCGGCCCCTGGTCCCTGTTTTTTTTTTTTAACAAATGAACATTTAAAACTGGTAAAGTTTTTGCAATTTTTTTCGGGTTTGGGCAAAGAATTTTCTCATTGCTCAGTTGAACGACATTATGTGCGCTTCAACCAATATTGCATGCAAAAAAATATGTTTTATGAAGTATACAGTATTGTACTTATCTATAATATTAAATTTTGATTCTGACTACAATATTTGACAACTCTTTTTTTTACAACGATGTATTGACGAGATCATACTCATATTGCACATATGACTCGGCGTATAATTACACTTCTGCAACGTTTTGCAGACTTTTTTTTTCTGTCCGTGGAAATTCATCGTCAAATAATATGGAAATAGCAATGAATTTCCATGGACAAAATAATATCGTGTTGCATATAGTGTAATTTCTTCAATATTATTTAAACAGGTAAATTGTATGCATATTATTTTAATTACGCTTCCAACAAATGTGACTGCATTTTCGTAGGAGCAGGTCAAAGTGTGAAGCAGGCGTTGGCCGAGCGGTTAAGGCGTCGGACTAGAAATCAAGATTCCCTCTATTAGGAGCGCAGGTTCGAATCCTGTCGACTGCGCGATTATTTTTTCAGTTTTTATTGTTAAACGTAGGCAGTTTTTAAAATCATGTGATGTACCTTGATTGCAATTAAGTTGATTACAGTATGGTTCACAAAATATGATTAACTCTTCTTTTGGCTAGACCGCGTATTACAGGTCATAATTTTTTAGATGTAATTTTTATTGTTATTTATTAACAGTTAACATCGATCTGGCTATAAAATTAACCTGCTTTTTAAAATAAAATGTTGGCTAAATAAAAGTGTTAGAAAAAGTCGCGCAGTCGGCAGGATTCGAACCTGCGCTCCCATAGGGAATCTGATTTCAAGTCAGACGCCTTAACCGCTCGGCCACGACTGCTTCACACTTTCCACATGCCTTAGAAAGTGTGCATATCAATCATCCTGTCGATTATTGCCAAAATTTTAACGTTTAATTTTTTTTAAATTAGCTTCGTTTCTAAACTGATTGCATAACTGTTTAATTACCGTATAGTTAATTATCATAGAGATCGTCCATGTCGTAAGCCACTTGATGTGTGACGTCACTGGGACAGTGCGTGATGATTGGTGGATTCATATCACATCAGCGAAAACGACAACGACCCAACGACAACAACGACAACGGTGATGTGAACCCAGACTAACAGAAGGTTTTCAATAATTTCATATAATTTTTCAATTTTGTTTTCATTATTTGCTGTATACTAAATCGTACTAAATTGTTCATGAAGAGTACAAAGTTCAAGGACAGTTTCCAAGACTCTTCTTAGTCTTCTGGCTAAGGCGGACCCCATCACTGCAAATAGCATCAACCGTGTCTATTATTCCTGCGTAGGGTGAACCATCCACGAGCCATGCTTCGGTACAATCGCAATCTATGATGTTGTCTGCAAAGAAGAAGTCAAACAGTCAAAAAATGCGACGATTCCTAGATTGTTGCAACCTTACCTGGAACCTGTATGACAGAGTAAGAAGTGGAGTTGTCAATGAGTCCTTTGTAAGATTGTTCAGGCAGATGAGACAGATTGTTGTGGTTCAATGATATTTTGAATCCTCCAAGATTGTGGAACGCATTAGGGTCGACTGTCGAAATCTGATTGGAATCGAACCAGATCCGAATGTTCTTGATCTTCTGATCGAAGTAGAAGCTCCATGGAGACAAGTCCTGAAGACGGTTTCCGTTCAGGGAGAGATCTTCGAGGTTGACAAGCCCTGAGAATGCCCTACGTCCTATGACTCGAATGTTGTTTTCGGATAGTACCAGGCTTCTTAGATTTGTATTGATGGTCGAGAAGGCGCCATCAGGAATTTCAGTCAGCTGATTGTGTGCTAAGTAGAGTACGTTGAGGTTCGGAAGGTACCTGGCAAAATCTGGCTCGAAGCTCTTCAGCTGGGAATAATCTTTAAAAAATGTTTAAAAAAGAAGTCAATAGGCAGTTATATTTGAATGGTCTGGGATGTGGGAAATTTGTACAGAAAAGCTCAACTATACATGTCAACAAGCATCCTACCACTTTTCAGCACCAAAATGTCATTTCTCGATAAGTTATCGCGGGTTTAAATTTGGAGGGGAAAAAGGGGGAGTGGCCAAAAAGGGGCATTCCGACTCCTGTCTAACGTCAGTGACGTCAGCAGACTGCTTGCTTTACTGGCGGCCCGTTCGATTCGGTTGAGAGTTGCCAACACAGCAAACAAACAAAGGATAAAGCAAGCAGCAGGGTGTGTTCCTGCCTCTGTTTGGCCACAGTGACGTCAGAGGAAAGTACGATACCGTATAATTAATATGCTCTCTGATCGATTATAGCTCGAAAACTAATACGCATTTCTATAAACAAAAAAACAGCAAAAATTCATTTAAAAATAATGACGATTTTTGACATGGGTTTCAAAAACGTAAGCCTAGGACCCCATTTTACATCAAAATATAAAAACAAATAAATTCAAATAGTTCTTACCTATTTCAAGGATCCTTAAGGATCTCCCCACACTGTAGAATGCATCTTGATCTATGCTTGTGAATCAGTGTAGCTCAACTGTATCATTACGTCCACGATCTCAACATTTCCGAAAAGATATCTGCTGATGTTTCCACTCACACGAGTCGAGTTGGTCACATAAAGGTTGTATGCTACGGGCATGGCTCCAGTTATGGTGTGAAATAGCTGTCGATTGTCGATACCTTCGCATCGTAGAGCTGGCGGAAAGAGACCGGATTGACACTGTAATGGAAATGATTTTAAGTATTTTAAAACCAATTAGCTTATACACTTTTGGTGAAGTTTTTGTCTTACCTGGCAGCGGTTATGGAAGACTTCAGGTGGCGGGCATTCTTGTTTGGCTACAACAATCCCAAAAGATGCTAATATTATCACATTAAAGCCAATCATCCTGAGCATATTCATTGCCACAGTCTATATAGACTTGACGTGCTGTCTATTGCACTATTGTAACTTACCTTTTTCCTGGTACGATTCATAGTCATGATAAGAACGGATTATAGTATCTGATAGCACTGAGGGTCTGAGGTGCATTTGTATAGCAGTCATTGAGCAATTCATTAGGAAGGCACCTCTTTTGTTGAGGAAAGAACATGTTACACTGTTACAGCAATGCAGTCACTATGAAATTATGTTACAAATTTTCTAAGCGACTATAATTAGCTAACGAAATATTATTTACTACGATACCGTACTATAAAGGGAGACGGAGTGGCGCTGCGGTAACGTATGAGCCCACGGATGTTAAAGGGACACTCCACTCAAAAAACAAGCTTGGCTCTAAAAATCGGGCAAAAAATCCTGAATCCGAAGGTGCAATCCGTATTTCGCTACGCGGAACGGTAATCCCAGGGCGAGGGGTCAAAGTGGGGAAATTCAAATAGTGCGCTAGAAGCTGACCATCCGCCAGCGACGCCCTCGGGACCTTGGGAACTGGAGGGCTGCTCCCGCCTGCCCGCGCGCTTAGGGCCCATCCCAGAGCGGTGCAGCCCTCCAGTTCCCCTGTTCTCCGCGTGGCGGCGCCGCTCATTAGCAGACGGCTATAATTAATAAAGTACGGTATACGTACCGGTAATACAAATGAAATATTGAAAACGTTAATTTCAATTAAATGTGAATAAAAATTAATATAATATTACTATAATATTAATGAAATGGTAAAAGCTGAATGGAATTAAAATTAATAAAATCAACTGTACGGTACTATATATCGTAATAAAAATACAACTTCAATCGTCAAAATTAAATTGAATTAAAAGTTAATATAGGCGAATAATTTATTTTATTATTATTATTATTTTATTATTTCAATACCCCTTGCTCAGTACATTGCGTCCTGAATATAGGCGAATAATTAATATAATAAGAGTAATGAATAATAAATATGATAATGTGGGATTTGATTAAAAATTAATTTACAAGTGCAAATTACAATTACAGGTAAACTGTTAAGAGTAATAATCACAGTTACGAGAAGTAACAAATATTGAAAATTAGCGATTAAATATTTATATAAAAATTAAAATTGTAGGCGAATGAAAATAAATGATCGTAACTCACAAATAAATGACAGTGATTGATCGTCTGAAAATTTCTCTCATTATTTAAACAATAAGTGATTGCAATGAAATATAGTACGACACATGGAAATTGATGGGTTCATGACACTTTGTAATGGAGGTCATGAGAAGTGTGAAGCAGTCGTGGCCGAGCGGTTAAGGCGTCTGACTAGAAATCAGATTCCCTCTGGGAGCACAGGTTCGAATCCTGTCGACTGCGCTAATATTTTTTATAGTTTAAATACGTTTTATGAGTAAATTTATAGTTGTAATATCACATTTGTTTATTACTTAACTTTTAAAATTATTTTGAAATGCATATAAAATCCGAAAGTGTGTATATATATATATATATATATATATATATATATATATATATATATATATATATATATGGCAACCCAGATTAAACGTATACGTCGATGGTGGCTAGCTGGGTTCACACGAGTGTCGTTGTCGTTGTGTCATTCGTCGTTGTGATTGATATACACCAATCAGCACGCACTGTCGCAGTGACGTTACACCGTCATTTTCTCTGCATACTATTGGCTTGCAAATGCACTATCTATATATAAGATAGAATAATAAACAAGATTGGCTAATCCACGCGAGCGTGATTAGAGCAGACTTTTTTTTTCTTCTCATTGGGCAGTGGGATATGAGGCTGATAACTTCGTCGACATTGTTAGATTTGTGACCGATACGACACAATCTAATCGGACAACAATGACAGAACGTTCCCGTTGCCAAGCAAAAAGCAACCCAATAAAATATCTCGTAGTATAAACGGGAAAGTATGTTGGTACGGTATGTATGTTTGTCCGGGCTACCCACTTCCGGACTACTGAGAGTGCTGAAACTTGTCAGACTGATGGAAAAATTAAATACAATAAATATATTGTTTAAATTTGCCCCCCCCCCCCCCAAACTATGTTATAACAATGAAACGGTAAAAAAAAAGTTGCGCAGTCGGCAGGATTCGAACCTGCGCTCCCAGAGGGAATCTGATTTCAAGTCAGACGCCTTAACCGCTCGGCCACGACTGCTTCGCACTGTGACCTACCTTAGAAAGTGTGCATATGCATCATTGTAACTGCAGCACTTGTAGCAGTCATACATATGGTTTGTACTGTACAGTACTTGTTATTCAGACACTTGGTTTTATTGAGAAAAGATGTTGCAACAATGCGGCTATAAAAATGTACAAAAAAAAAAAAGTTTGAGGAGACATATATTGTTCAGTCAAGACAACTTCGCAGGGCATATCCGAATAGAATCGACAGGAAGGACAGCCCCGTGTGAACCGACAGTGATCCGTCTCCTTCAGGCAGAGGTATTGGGAGAGTGGTTGTCGTTGTCGGTGGCGGTGTTGTCGACGGGTATGTGACGTTGCAGTTACCAAGTGTGACTCCAGTCTGATTTTGAAGAGAACCGTAGTTCAGATTCACGCAGTTGGCATCTTGGAAGATGCTGGCGTATGGTGAATCCTCGACCAACCACGCCTCGGTGCAGTCGCACTCCAGGTTGTTACCTATATAAAATGTGTGGCATGAAAAATTTAAGTCGCAATTTTTAAAATCTTATGTAACATAAAATTGGCTTATTAGGTGTGTGCCTCTGTTTGTCCGCGGTCTGTCATCAGTAGTTATGCGACATATATGTGAGACATTTGGTACTACGTCCACAGTCGGGCAGTGCATGGCAGTGTTGCCAATTTCTGGGCAAGGGATTCACTCTCGTAATTAATACAGTGTAATGTACATTAAAGAGTTAAAGTTAAATCAAATTATATGTAAAATAAAAATAAATAATTAACATAGTATATAATGACTAATAAATATGACACGTAATGTAATTATATAAGTAGAGAATATGAAATTATACAAGCTAAAATTAAAATAAGGTCAAAAATTAGGACTAAAATTTGAGTCACAATTATTATTAGCGATTTTGATATTTATTCTCACTTATCATCATTATTAGTTATTACTAGTGCATTAATAAAAAATAAATAAATACGATAGATGATAATGTACGGTACTGTAGAAAAAAATGAAACTTAATGAAATTGCAACTGAGTAAAAATTAAAATTACAAGTGAAAGGTTGAAAAATTCTATATCTAAAATTTTGAGTCAAAATGTATTAATTAGTTTCAGTCATCATCATCATTATTATTAGCTATTACTAGTGCATTAATTGTATAAAAAAAATACTACACCAGTCATTTAAGCCTATAATTTTAGTGGTGCTATTTATTATTACTTATTAGTTATCAGTAGCAATAATGTTATCAGTTATCAGTAGCAATAATATTATCAGTTATCAGTAGTAACTTATTAGTAATTACTAGTAGTTGTTAGTTATTAGTATAGTTATTAGTAATTTATAATAAGTAGTCGTTACACGTTAGTTATCAGTAATTATTAGCAGTCGTTAGTTATTAGTATAATTATTACCAGTCATTATGATTAGTTATTGTTATTAGTAGCCTAATTATTGACAGCCATTAGTTATTATTATTAGTTATTGTTAGCGGTTATTATTAGCTATACAGGGTGGTCAAGTTCAAGTGTCGTTTTATAACGGCGATTAATAGAAGCGCTTAACGATGACGTAGCAGCGACGTGTAAAATTGCCCACTTCGATCGCGCCGAAGATGAGCCGAAGTGGGACATTTTACGCGTCGCTGCTACGTCATCGCAAAATCACTGCTATTAATCGCCGTTATAAAACGACACTTGAACTTGGACCACCCTGTATTGTTAGTGCATTTTCGCAAATGTGTTACCGTATACGTCTAACGGTTATTGAAGCCATTGTGTATAATAGGATGTTATTAGCTATATGATTATATTAGTCCTTATTATAGTGTATTATGGGTAAATTGACTGCACCTGAGACAATGATTGATGACCTCTGTGCTCCGTCGATCAGCCGTTTGTAAGATTCCTCCGGAAGGTGCGACAGCTTGTTGTTCTTCAGGGACAAGACGAATGGACCGATGTTTCCAAAAGCTTCCGGACTCACTTCCGTTATGTGGTTGTCGTCGAAAGTGAGTTTGAGCACGGCGTCGGGTACGGTGAAGTTGTGGTCGAACTTGAAGCTCGTAGGGGGCAGTTCGTTGAGCTGGTTTTGGGACAGGTCGAGGCTCGTCAGGTTGACCAGTCCTGAAAAAGCTCGTGATCCAAGCTTGCTTATGAGGTTTCCTGTCAAATCCAGACTGGTCAGGCTTTGATGAATCTTTGAGAAAGTGGTGTCAGGTATCACAGTCAGATTGTTGTGGTCCAGATACAGCATCTGCAGTTTGGGCAAGTCGTAAATAATGGAGAATGGGAAGGTGTTGGACTCTTTGAACATGTTGCTGCCTCCTGAAACAGCGTGATTATTTTAATTCGGTGGATTTGAATCCGCCAACAATGCGGCCAACGAACCTTATTGTGGCTTTGCCAATTTGTCATGTTAACCCAACCTCACAAGGATTTTCGTGTCCATCACATACATACCTATCTGAAGGTGTGTCAGTGTGTTTCTCATTGCCTCGAAGGTGTCCGGTTCAATTTTGTCAAACTGGCTTCGTCTTATGGCCAGCACATTGACTGTCAATGGTCCGAACAGGTCCTTAGACAATGAAGTGAGTCCATCAATCTTGATATATCCAAACGACAAGACGTTTAGGCTAGGTTGACATCCTGTGATCCCCAGCAAACTTTCTTTCTGGTACACACTGTTGCAATATATGGAAGGAAGACCACCACGAGTAGGTAATACCTGTTATGATAATGACAACAATGGACAGCCGTTATTTTTAACGGTTTTAACGGTTTGCTGAATATTACTGAACTTACGAAATTGCAGTCGGTCAAGTCGAATCCATTATTGCATGGTGATGTCTGGACAACTCTGAGGGTTACGACCAGCAGGAAGAAACCGATAGGAGACATTTTATGATGTCCACACACAGTATTGAACTGTCCCGAATTTCTTTTGTCTATTATTCTAACGCTCATCCTTGAAACGCAAAGATAGTCTCTTAGGCAACCAGACATATCTAATCAGAATAGGAAGTCGTGCAATGTGTACATTTTTACTTTATGTACTTTAAGTACACAAAAACTTTATTCCTGGCTTGTGGAGACTGATAGACTTCTTGTAGTGTACAAATAGGCCCAACTGTAGAGTTTTGGTAATTAGTTTATTTCTGAAGACATTAATTGCATGTTGAAGCTTTTAGAGCACTTTGAACGTTAAACATGACCGTTAAAATATTTTCAGAAATGGCGCAATGTTCTGCAATACGTTTTGCAATTATGTCAATATGTGATAATGATATCTGTTGACATATACACCCTGCCGATTATTTAACCAAAGAATATAGAGATGATGTGCAGTACATATTGTTTTATTGCGAACAACCGAACATTGTTGTACTATAATGTTTTTAAAGTGTATTGAACAAGCACTTACTATGAAATTCTTTTTGTCCAAAAACTTGCGATTACAACAGTCGTTAAGTAATTAGCGGTTTTTCCCCCCGTCCTTATAGACTTGCGTCAGTTGTAATCACTCACGATAACAATAACGATAAGATGCTGATGAAGTCACTTCTCAAGGATTCGCCCGTATTTCTTTAACTATGAATTGAGAATTAGCAAGAAAACAATAGTTTGCATGAAGATCAACAAGTCGTGCTTGTTCAAAGTGTTTGATCCATCTGTTGTTGGTGTTTCTGTTGTAACACTCTCTGTTGTCGTTGGTCCAAACACATCTGTGCAGTTTCCAATGCTTTTCAAGGTTTGCTTCTGGAGTGGACCCAACTTGTCACAGGTAGCTCCAACAAAGTAACGAGAGAAACGATATCCAGAATAGTAACTCACAAGCCATGCCTCGGTGCAGTTACACTCCAGCTTGTTTCCTGAACAGAGAGACAAGATCACTGAACTATACAACATCAGCCAAATAATGTGAAAGACAATGACAATTGTGTGAACCATTTTGAGAAAGACAATGAGAAACACTTACCTGCGACACCTATAGTTATAGGTGGAAATTCTAGTATCAGTTTCATGAAAGGGTCTTGAGGCAGATGCACCAGACTATTGTTGTCCAGCCCAAGATGCAGAAGGTCCGTGTTGTAAAATGCATCAGGGCTGACCTCTGATATGCTGTTGGACCCAAACAGGAACACGGCAGACTTCAGCTCTTTGTCGAAGTACAAGCTCCGATCTGGTATTGCAGTCAGGAAGTTGTGCTCAAGGTTCAGTATCGTGAGATTGACAAGTCCTGAGAAAGCTCGAACACCTATAGATGATATCTGGTTTCCTGACAGGTCAAGGGAGTTCAGCTTTGTGTTGTATCCTGCAAATGCTTCTGTGGGTATGGTCGTTAGTCGATTGTCGTTCAACCAGAGTGAAGTGAGTTGAGGAAATCGTCGTTCTGAGGCTATCTCGAAAGGAAATGTCGTGATGTAGCCGCTGCCTGAAAATGGAACCAGAAATTTATAGATTGTTTCTTTCATTTTGAACTCCACTCTCTAAAAAATTTCACCAAAAAAAAACGATCAATTTCGCAGAGTTACCTTAACTCAAATCGAGTGGAAAGGCACTCGAAAGTGGAGTGAAAATGAGTGGGACTATTGAGTGAAACCAATTTCATTAATTTGAGTGGTTTTTCGCTCGAAATCTGAGCGAAAATATTTCACTCGAGTGATTTCCACTCAATAAGAGTGGGAAGAAAGAGTAAAAATCACTTAAATCGAGTGAAAAAACACTCGAAATTTTTTAAAAAGAGTGCGCATGGATCATACTTATTTCGAGGATTCGTAGAGTAATGGACGTTGGGTCAAAAGCATCTGATTCCACGCTTGTAAACGAGTTGTGGCGAAGGAGAATTTCTTCAGCCACAAGGTTTCTGAACAAATCGCGTGATATGGAGCCTGTTGTGCTTGAATGCGTTACTTGGAGGACCACCAGACGAGGGTATGTCCCTGTGATGTTCTCGAAGTCACTTCGGTCATTTACATCGTCACAGAACAATGAGCTATAGTCTCCATACTCGTACGGTATGCACTGGAACAAGACAGGTATTACACAAAAATGTTCATGAATTTTGTTGGACAGATATTACCGAACAGTGTTGTTGTACAATCCCAAATGATTTGTCACAAGGTGAAGAAGTAGTCTGTGGGGTTCCTGTACTTAAGATGACCAAAATCACAAGTAGTGGAAGAGTCCACATTTTTTTTGTCGCTTCACCTTCACTTCTCGTGATTAAATGTATGCATTACTTTGTCACCTTGGGAGGGCTTATATTTTATCAGAGGACTTGAACTTTGTGCTGTACCTACCTAGATAAGATAACTTGCTGATAATTATGTGGGGACGAGGCTCCTTGTGCTGAGAGTCTCGTTCTCATTTCATGCACCACCACCAATGGGTGCTGCAATGGGTGACACACTCTGCTGGTCCAGTCCAGGTATGTCTCCTATGCCCTCTGTATTAATACCGATAATAATTAACAACACCGTCACTTTTTGTCATATATTGGGAACATACGTGTTGATTCAGGTGTTTGAACTTAGTTTGATCAAATTAATTGCAAGGTTTCATCACCGGATCTGTTACGAATTTTCCTTGTTAGATAAGAGGGTAATTGCGCAATTGTCCTTATCGCTGATTACTGTCGGACAGACTGGCGGTAGGCTGTTGCGTAATTACATTTTATGTAGGTTAAATTCATTTTTATTTAAGCTATTGTTACGACTTTAAAAAATAATTAGGTTGTTGAACCCAGATTTTTTTTCTTCTCTATAGCTTAGGGAGTTGGCTTTTCTTATCAGTTTTTCCACAGTTTACTTTCTCAAGGTGGGTTATAGCAAACACTTAGGTAATGTTCAGGCCGGCTCATTTTCAGTCCTATAAGTATGACTTACATTTAAATGTCTTTTCCAGCTTATTATTTTGACACAACAGGATAAGGACACACCGACAAGAAGCAGCCATTCTTATCTTACCAGATATCCATTATTGCCTATTTGTCCAACGGAAGACTGTGTCAGCATGATTATATAAAGTTGAAAATAATTGGCTTCAAATCATAATGGACTTATTAGAGTCAATACACGATATTTGCATACCCATTTGAAGTTGCCGTGAGCCTTCTATACGTACAGTATATTACACAAAATATTATTTAACTAAATATTATTAATGACTAGTCGCCTGATATTTCTGCATTGTGAAGTCCCATTCCTGAGTGAGATGAAGGTTTGACTCCTCTTTATATAATTATTAATAGGGCATCGTGTGTACATGGAGTTCATGACATGACTGTCCATGATACAGTAGGCCTATTGCTTATCAACAACTAAAAATGTTGCTGACTTTTCTGAGTAATTAGACATTTTAATATTGTTGTTGGACACAATACTTTCTCCCTTCCCGGGAATTTTTTTCCTGCATTGTTGCACCTATCCTTTAAAGAAGTTATCAGGAGAAATCAGCCAACATGAATGGACACTGGTTGAAATATTCAAGAATTTCTAGAGCTTGGTAATATTGTTGTGATAAGCACAAATTTTGGCAGAAATTGTGCAAAATTTTTGACCTCTGATTGTTATGACTGTGTTTCAGGTCTCCGCGTGTTTTCTCATATGCAGCTTACAACAATGATGAACGAGTTTATCGGGACGTCCTGAGCTAAACTGGACATCCCACTGGACAATGGCTGGTGCTCTGAATATATGTTGGTTTAACATATGAACATTCACATAAGCATGCAAATATTTATTTATTTATAGAGGTGCGTCATCAACAATTTTAATATTGAAATATGCAGTGCGTACACTCGATTTAACATTTACTATTCAACTGCAGATATTCCTGGGAATATTAATATGCAGAATATTTTTTTTCAATAATATGTAATGTGGTTTGCTAACCACACTTTATTAGATGAGCAGTAGGCTCATGTCTGGGTCACATCCTGGTGACCCCAATGAAGTGACCACCCCTATCCGATCCTTCAGGAGGAGATCCATCACAAGGAATGTTGATGAAAGCCTTTTTGGCCCATTGGTCCCTCTTCGGATTAAGAGTTGACAGGTAGAGCTATATCTATATATTTAAAAAATATTGTATTGTTGTTGAAGCCCAATAGGAAAGGCGCTGATTCCAAAATCCCCAATTTTCACAATCCTTCATATGAGAAAAGTCATTGTGAAATACTAGGTGAAGGTGTTGAGTCCAAAACCTCCCTTCCTAAAATATTTGAGAAAATGTATTGTTGTAACTCCATCAGGAGCAAGAAAGTGCTGATGCCAAAATCTCCCCGTGTGTCGCGCAGGCTTAGAAAATATTGTTGAAACTATAGCTATATAAGAAGGTGCTGTATTCAAAACCTCCCTTTTCAAAATATTTCCGTTCGTGAGAAAAATGTATTGTTGAAACACGAGAAGCACGAATAGGGCGGGTTAATCCAAAATATTTATTTTGAAAATATTTCCGCTCATGAGAAAAAGTATTGTTGTAACTCAAAGAAAGCTGCTGCTTCTCAAAAAAAAAACCCTCTGATCTCGTAGTAATGAACATTGTTGCATTTTGTACTTGTCCTAAAATAATATTTATATATATATGCACATTGTTGCTTATGCAACATTATGTTCTGGCAGCCATTCATAATTTCATATTGTCCATGCGAGTATATGTCGCATTGTTATTAATGAGGTCTGATGGGCATATAAGTCCAGCCTAAACATATTTGTCATAAATATGCTATTAAGCTTATGATATGTCAACAATTGGCTTCAAAATGCTGCAAAGTCAAGATATGTCTGGCTGAAACATTTTAATAATGTACTTGGGGCATCTGTTGTATTGTTCTGAATATATTGTGAGGATTAACATTATTTTATGATGACAAGTGTTATGTGAAGATAAATAAACATACATATAATGGCACAATTGCAATTTCTGTCAGATATTTATTGTATTATGCAAGTGTTATATGAGTCAATAAAACATATTTTGTCAAGGTCATACCGAAGGTCCTACAGAAAGTGTCTTTTCTGGCAAGACATGCACACCTGTCAAAAGTGACTGTAAGTTGTATATCATTACATCGATCCGATCTAGACAATATATTCAATAAACAAAGCACCACCTTTTACGGTAAAAGGCTATTCATAATTAATATTCCCTAATGACCTATGCCCCCTCCATGGTTATAGCCTTCATTAATTCACTAGATAACAATGTAATAATGGGTCAATTTCTTTGTTTTTGGCGACCAATTATTTTTCAGAATGACAGTTATGAGTGACTGTTTCGCCGAGGACGACATTTGCATGAGTTCATGGCTATAATTTTCTACGCTAAAGACTGTGATCAACAAGACAATGTCAACAGCAAGTACAGTATCTGAAAACTCCACTCATTTCGGGTTCAAAATATGGCCGCGATTGTGTTGCTGACGTTGCTCCTGTTGGTCACAGTTCATTCAAAGGTCATTACTCATCATCAGGACAACAATGAAGTTATTGTAGAGTTTACCAAGATGGTTGCAGAAAAATATCCTGAATGCATATTCCTACTGGCTCATGATTTTCCATCCCTTCCTGAATCCATGAGTCGACTCTTGACCTTTGACCAGCAACCTCGAATAGTGACCTGGGTGACCAACAGGACTCAGCCTCTCTCGAAGCAAGATCTGGAGTACTGGTTCTCCTGGATGCATCGTCCAACAGCTGTAAGTCATCCTAGATGTGTTTTGTACGCATTCTTCTTCATGCCAGACGACTTCATGAACTTGATGGAACACATGGCTGCCCAGACAACAATGCAGACATCGGTGGACCGGTACTTGTTTTGGAACAGACACGATGAGGACATTAGTTACCTACAGTCCCATCAGGCTGAAAATCTTTTGTTTAAACTCGGGATGTCCATTGACAATAATTCGAGCCAGATACGTCTCCACACTGTCTGCTTCTTCTGCGACAGAGGATATCCTCAGATGGTCACTATTGACCCTGAAGATGCTGACCTGTATCCGGACTTTACCAGAAACTTTCACGGCAAATATGTGCATTCAGTGTTCTACTACAAGTCAACACCAGAGTGGGTCAGACAGAAGCAAGAAGAGTATGACACAGCGTTGTTCTTTCCTGATATGATATTTAAGGACATGTCTGAGAAACTGAACTTCGATTACACTGTGGATATTTTCACATCAGCTGAAGGGGCTACCTACGAGTCAAAAGCATCTGACGGACTCTGGTAAGTAAGATAAACCTCAGTACAAGACCAGGGAGCACGTACTACATAAGAGGCGCCGCGTCTCTCTGTTTGGGGCCATTGCCAATGCTGGGGGCCATTTTGAAGTGGGGGCAACGCCAACGAGATATAAATAGGGTACAGGCAAAAATAGAGTCCGCCATCTTTGATGGTTTTGGCGGCCATGGCAACTACACGGCAAGAACAACGCGCGAATCAAAGATGACGAACCCTATTTTTGCCTGTACCCTATTTTATACCTCGTTGGCGTTGCCCCCACTTCAAAATGGCCCCCAGCCTTGGCAACGCCCCAAACATGCAGAGAGACGCGGAAATCGAATCTTTGCGCCTCTTACGTAGTATGTATACGTACGTACTCCCTGACAAGACGTTGTTTCACACATTACTACAGTGGTTACACAACATCTTCAAAATTACAAGGGGCGCATAAAATTGCGAGCGTTTGAGTACTATTTTGCGGAATGTGTCATTAGTAACGTTCATCGGACATCAAAGGAAACGCAATCTGTAATGGTGTATATGATTTATTAATCCAAGTATTTTCCTCTATAAATATGAAGCAAACCTTGGTCAGTTTATGTCTGAATTTGTTGGGAGCTGCATAGGACAACACTGATTTTGACTTGATCTGTGAGTTCAAGTTGTTGAAGCAAAATGAACCTCAGGTGTCTGGTGCTGGTATGGTTCATCCTTCAGTGTGATGCGACTGATCATGCCTCGGAGGTAAGGCTTTTTAATATCAAAGTTTTGTCTCCAAATATTTTTCTGAAATATTTTTTACAGAGTGAATCTGTACCAGGAATAAGACAAAGCAATGAGGAAGATATGTTGCTGGCTGAGGTTGTGGAGACCACTATAGAGACACATTTTCCAGAATGTTCCTTCGGGATGGGAGTGGATCATCTTAAGTTAGGTGATCCACTGCAGAGGATGATCAAGAACATGAGCATTAGATATCGTCCAGTAGTGTTGAGCAGGATGGACACCTTCTCATTCGATTACAAGCTGTACCCTTGGATTTCTAGACCAGAACATCTCCTGTCGTTCCGGACACAACCTGAGGAACTCAGATCAAAATTGTGGCCAGGAAAATCCTGCGTTTTCAACCTAATATTGGCAAAGAACATTTCAAACATTCCCAATCTGATCATGCATACTGCAAGTTCCTTCATGATTCGGAATTTGTACGATTCTTTCTTCATACACACTCATGACAGTACAAGAAAGATTCAGCATCTCCTTCTGAAGGATCCAGTCCAAGGAATTAGACTTAAGACAGTATCACAGTTCAGTTCAGAAACTGGTCAGATGTTAATGCACACTGTCTGCTATTACTGCCAGTTTGGACAACATTTGATCAATCCACCGATCAGATATCCTCTTGATAATTTCCTGATGGACAAGCTGTTTCCTGCACCTCCTCGTGACAGAAAGAAAGGTAAGGTCACGATGGGTTTTGTGCAGGATGTAGATTTGAAAGCGGCTAAGAGTCGAAAGGAAAGGGGAGAACATTTGACTATTGCAGAAGAAGTATCGTTGATTATTCAAGGGATCAACAATGGCGAATATACCATCACTGCTGCTGAGATCGAAGTAGAAGAACTATTTCCCAACGGAAGTTTGACAGGTATTGCAAACTCAGTCAGAAGACGAAATGTGGATCTTTCAGCTGTAGTTGTTTACACTGATGTAGCCGCAAGGGCTGTACTATTAGGCTATCCCCTGTTTTACTTCCGAGGATGTTTTGTTACCAGGATACCCAGACCTGTAATTAAATGGTATGTCATATTACAGCCGTTCGAAGACACCATGTGGATAGCTCTGTCCATTTCACTAATTGTGTCATCAGCATCACTCAGCATCATTCAGAAACAATTCATCCGTGATATCTGCCCACACTTGATGAATCTAATGAGAGATCTTGTGGAGCAGCCGTTGAATCAAAATCCTGAAAACATCAAAGTGCTGTTGTTCAGAAGTATCCTCTGCATTTTTGCACTGATCGTCGTTTGTGCTTATAAGACAAAGTCGGTTTCGTTCATCACATTTCCACGTCCAGAAGTGCTCCCAGTTATTGCGCAAGAACTGTTGTCGTCCCACTTAAAATGGGGGTGCACCTTATTCTTCTACACAGGACTGTCCCTGTACTTGGGACATGATGGAGATGACACTCACTATGCGGCCAGGTTGTTGAAGGGCACAGAAATGGTTCCAGACATCATGGAGTGTCTGGAGAGAACTCAGCGAGAAGACTTTGCTTGTTTGGTACTTGATTTTGACTATAGAGAAAAACGTGATTACTTTCTGGATGAACATGGAAACACTAAGATTGTACTGTCGAAGGATCAGGAAACCGGCATATATACAGGTCCTGCTTATGGAAGGGACGATATCGCTTTTGTTCAAGAGGAAAAGGACAGGTGGAACATCTTCTCAAGCAATTTCATTTCTCATATGGAGTCGATTGTTAATCACAAAAATTTCTTGAGAAATTACTTCTCCAATAAGACGAATATGACAAGCACGTCTGATTCAGAGAGTCTTCTGAATCTGAAGAAGTTGTCGTCGACTTCTTTCTTGTTGATCATTGGTTTTTCTTTGGCCACATGTGCTTTTGTTGCAGAACGAGCATGGCAACGTTTGTCAATAAAATAAGGTGTATACCATGCATCCTGGAAAAATCTAAGACATTGTGACCCAATATTGACATTTGAAGACTCCAGAGTGTAATCATGTATATGTATTCATATAAATAAAATGCTCACATTCACTTGTTATTATATGTATTTTATTTTTTATTACACCGATCATGCTTTCATAGTGTCGAATCCATACTGGATAAATATATCAAAAGCACTATAGTGACGTAAGGAAAATATGTCAAGGTTCACTAGTTATGCAATCAATACCAGGTGTGCACAAAGCCATTATTCTCACCTGTAATTTTCAGGTAATATCAGGCGAACATCAGTAGGAACTGTGAGTGTAAATAAGTGGCCACGCTGCCGGATAACAGTTGGCCATTTCCCCCAAAATTACAGGAGCAAAAGACGCTTTTGCCCCAGCATTTACGCCAGTACTTACTGATCGTAAGTTGTTGCACTGATCAATGATACTGAACAGTGCATTGTCGGTATCTACAGTAGGGGCTAAGCTAACTTATGCGTTTTGGGAGGTGGCTTGTGTCCTTGGCAACCATAATTAGCCCCTCCCCCTACCGGTTGGTTCCGCTGCTAGTTTCAATAACACCCGCAGCCCATTTCCTTTTACGCACGCACGCACGCACGGACGGACGAACAAACAAACAAACGATCGTACAAACGATCGAGCAAACAAAGGAATGAACAAACAAACAAACGATTGAGCAAACAAACGATCGAGCAAACAAAGGAATGAACAAACAAACAATCGTACAAACGATCGAACTAACAAACGATCGAGCAAACAAAGGAATGAACAAACAACAATCGTACAAACGATCGAACTAACAAATGATCGAGCAAACAAAGGAATAAACAATCAAACAAACGATCGAGCAAACAAAGGAATGAAGAAACAAACAAACAATCCTACAAACGATTGAGCAAACAAAGGAACAAACAAACGAACAAACAATCGTACAAACGATCGAACTAACAAACGATTGAGCAAACAAAGGAATAAACAATCAAACAAACGATCGTACAAACGATCGAACTAACAAACGATCGAGCAAACAAAGGAATGAACAAACAAACAAACAACACTACAAACGATTGAGCAAACAAAGGAACAAACAAACAAACAAACAATCATACAAACGATCGAACTAACAAACGATCGAGCAAACAAAGGACCGAACGAACAAACACCCAAAAAATTGCCACCACAAGGTATAGCCAACTGACCACTTTATTTTATTGTGGGCATCAGTACTTTAACGAGCAATAATATTTCGTTTTGATAGCCTATCATGTGATATCTGGTCTTGTCCATCACGCAGGTACGGAGGTGCTGGACGGCCGTGCAGACATGTCTCACACAGTGGTGAACGGCGAGGCCTTAGAAGTCATCGACTACGCTTGTGTGTTGAATGAAGGGGTGGTCACACTGGTCTCTCGAAAACCACACCCGATGTACCCATGGTACTCCGTGATGCAGCCGTACACCTCCGGTATGTGGACCCTCATCTTCCTGTCCTGCTGTCTGGGAACACTCTTCTTCTGGGCCATCATCACCTTCCCAAGAAGATACCACAACCCTTTCAGTCCATCCAGACCTCCTGTACACAACTTTGGCTACTCCTTCATGTCCATGTTCATCTCTCTGATTGAAGAGAGTCCAAACCTGAAGCCGACCTCACACGCATCCCGTGTGTTCCTGGCATTTTGGTACATATTCGCTGACGTCATAATATGCGGATATGACACCAAACTGATCGGTTTCCTGATGAGACCTGATCAGGAGATACTTCCGACCACGTTTGAGGAAATGGTGTTTTGGAAGCCTGAATGGCATTGGGGGATGTACCGATTTCATGTTCCGTACCTGACTGCGCTGCTGAACGGGATAGACAAGGAGTACAGTCCGATCTTACAGGAGAAGTTGGAGCCTCAAGGTATGGCCGAGTGTGTCGAGAGAGCTGGACAGGAAGAGAGATTCGGATGTGTCATCGCAACTTCGATCCTTCTTCCGTCTATATACACCAGCATCGACTTGTACAGCAGGTACGCCACGGTCCTGACAGGTGAAGCCGTTGGAAAGTACTATGCCGGAACAGTCTTGCCCAAACACAGCGTGTTGCGTCCTCACATCAAGAGGTTCACCACATGGCAAGTGGACGCTGGATTTCTACAACTGTACGAGGACAACTTCCACTATGCGTACTGGCTTGTTGGTCTAAGAACTGCTCGTGAGACTGGTCGAATCTACGAGGTGGACATGGACCTCAAGATTCAACAGATGGTAGGACCAATGATGCTGTTAGGAGCTGGGTTGGCCGTTGCAGTATGCCAGTTTATTGTTGAGATTGTGAGAAAGAAGATTCGGGTACACCTGACATAATCTCACACCACGCGGCACAATCTCACCCTGCCTGGCACAATCTCACCCCGCCTGGCTCAATCTCACCCCGCCTGGCCCAGGTGCGGTGGGGTGAGATTGTGCCAGGTGGTTTGACCGGTATATTCTCATTTGCCATATAGCCCTTAGTTGACACTACCCCCCACATGCCCCCATCGACCTAAAGCACTACCAAACACTACAGTGTAGTTCATGTTATTTTCAGTAGGTTCCGGAGCAAATATTGATTGGGTACTCTGTTGGGACTTAGCCAAGACCTTTTAATAGTTACACTTCAGGAAGTGGAGCTATGAAATAAAACACCTTCATTCTCTCATCGATAAAACTAGTTTTTTATTTAAATTCCAGATATACAATGCAAAGTGTGATAGTTATGAGCGATTTGGTGGCTATTTCACATATCCGTACTTTCCTATTGGGAACGGGTCACTTGGAACCTTTCTTTTCCGCAACTTACGAATATTTTCCGGACGTTTTAAATCCGCATTTGAATTGTTTGAGGTACATATTCCTGAGCAGAGTTCGACAACCCAGATAAAAAAGGCCACACCAATTCCTCCGGACCAAAACATGAAGATGGAGGACAAATGTTTCAACACCAAGAACTTCTGCGGTTCATCTTGGTCCTCCTGGCCTCTTGTCTTATATGCACCTAATTGAAAGTTGTCTTTAACCCATATGTTGAGCAAACCTGACTGAAAGACTCGTGAGACCCAGTCGTTTATAGCCTTGTTGATGACAGATCCGGATGGTAAGGCGAGTCTGGTAGTGATATAAAACTCTTTGGTTGGCGATACTCGAAGTCTATCTCTGTACTGGGTGATCATGCCCATTGCTTGGTTCAATAGGAAATCGTGAGCCATGCAGGCCACCGATGGGTTGTCTAACACTGCTTCCAGACATGCCTCGGTTGATGAGGTGAATTCTGATTCGTTGAACAATCGGATATGACTCGGGTTCTTCAAGTAGGGTGTTATCTGAAAGAATGTCATCATTTTATGTTAACCTATAAGAATATTGTTGTTACTCTACCTGTTGAGTAACGAAGGTGTTGATGAACGGAATGACTGGTTTGTACCCAGCCTGGTACATCTCTTCAAATGTTGTAGGAAGTGGCTCCATATCTGGAACAGCTACCATTTCCACATACTTGCTTCTGTATCCACATGTAACAACCATTGCTAAGATCCAGAAGGAGCCAATCAGTATTCTGACACTTGTGATGTTGGGTAGTGATTCTGGTTGCTCAATTAGGACCCTGTTCAGACTGGCGATGCAAGAGATCAAAGAGGTTCGTCTGGTTCCTCTGTTCCTCAGAAGACAATGCAGGACCACAGCACACACCAAGATTGAGAGAGACAATCCAAGCCAAGACCCCCAGGTGAAAGGCATGATCAACTGATACCAATTGAAGAAAACATCTGGACTGACAGTCACAAAGGTCATGTGCATATCCCATCCATCAGGGGCCACATAAACGCGGTTGTACACTGCATCGTTCAAAACGTACACCATCACAGCATCATATTTCCCAGACAACATCTCTCCTATGAGACCTGCCCAAGTTCCGTTCGGGTATTGATAAGCAGAGCTGGTTGTGTCGACCGATACAGGTTGTTGTAACACTGCATGTATTCCAAAAAAGTCGTCGAGAGAAAGCGCCACACTATCTCCAACTCTCAGGTACAATCTTCCACGTATTTTAGCAACCTTCTTAGCATGGTGAGAGTCAGTTTCTGTGTAGAACGGTACGGTCATATTCAGTCCGTTCATGTTCCTCGTCATGTCAGGATACAAGTCGATTCCGGACCTGGGCAGGTACAAGGTCATGGGCTGACCTTCTTCAAGGCAAAAGAAGCAGACTGTCTGCAAGATGAGCCTCTTCGTATCATTGCTGTCTCTGAAAGATGGTTAGAAGAGGGCTGATCTATCGTTTGTCAGCACCTGGCGGGGTTGGGCGGGCCGGACATGTTGGCAACGTGGCAAACAAGCGATCTCACCTGGTGGAGGCCAGCTTGAACTTGATCCCTGCAGCAGGATCCCTCATCATGACCTCTGCTGGATCCCCTTCCCTAAAGTGGAAGAGAAACATGTCCTGGAGGTTCCTGAGCCTGACAAAGGCCCCCGTCTGGAGGACTGCGTCTGGAAGGTCCCCAACCGAGGCCAGCAGGAAGAGGTTGAGGGTGCAGCTTCCTCCAGGCCACATCCTGGACCTGACCTCGGGAGGCATCGTGCTGAAGGAGTACATCTGCTCTGGCCTGCTGATCCCCCTGTGCTGTCTCCACCATTCCCGAGGGAGTGATCCCGTCGGGTTGTTGAAGAGGACAGTTGGCCAGGAGGATCCTCGATGGTGACGGGATCGTAGAAAGGCTTCCAAGTGATGGCTGGTTCGGTTCTCATCACGGGACAACACCAGGGAGCACTCGGAGTACTCTGGACTCTCCAGAATGTCTCGTGCTAGCCCAACCAGAAGCTCCATGTCATCCACTTCACTTAACAATGGCTTGGGCACTGATGGTGAAGACACCAGAAGCAATAAGAACATGCCTGTGTGTAAGAGAAGTTGCTTTAGTGTCCCGTCGCCTGTTGTGTTGGTGTTGTGTTGGTGTCATCTGTATGGCTTTGTTTGCCCGTTTGTGGCGTCGCAGGCCAACGAACGTTAATGCGGCTTTGCCAAGCTGTCCTGGTTAACACGAGCAAGATACGAAGAGATAAAACTTACTTTGACAAATCATCTTCACCTTATCCCACAGTGCATCCATCAGCTTGAACCTCGACACTGCACTGTATGTGTCACAAACTGTCTATTGCTCAACGACAATTGAATGAATAATTAGGGGACCACGTCGGCACCAATTACCCAAAGTGCTCTGAAATAATAATTAGAATATTGCAAGCAATGGGCAGGTGACAATGGATTTTCTGCAATATTATGAAATCTCTTGTGTTCTGACTGCTATATATGACGTCTCTCCATTCATCGTAGATAGTGCAATTCGTATTAAATAATTACGCCAATTGATCCGAAAGGTCACCCTATTATTATCCTACGTTTGTGTCCAACGTTGTGGGCCATACGTCTCAAAATGTTTCAACCGCCATTTAATGCTGGAGTAATTACACAAAATGTTCAATTTCGAGCAATTTATTTGTTCTCTGTTGACCTTTGACATATTATACTGTTTCCATCAATTTCGTGCTATCTTTCGACACTCATTGTACTCCTCCAGCCTGATCTTCACACGTCGGCGTAGCTCCTCCTCGGTCAATCCCATAGGCTCTAAATACAAGATCTCCAGGATCATCCGTATGTACAGGTCATGCTGGTTGACCTCAGGGTCGAAGGAATCGGTCAGAGGGTAGCCATTCATTCTGTTACTGTTTAAGTTTTGGTTGTTTATTATACATGGCCAGTGTGTATGTTGCCAAGAACTTACCATATTGCTTGTCTTATAGCCAAGATGATTGCTAGTGATATCCAGGTGATGAGGTACATCTTTCCATATGTCAACCCATGCTCCAAGTACGGCTCCAGCATCTCCATGATGCGAATCTCTTGGAAGCACATCTTTGTGAACACGTCTATCGGTATATGATTCACATCCGGAGGACCGGAGCACAATAATTATCTCGTTACAATTTCCACCTCTCGGTACGCAACCTACACTATTAGCTCTTGCCTATACTTATTGTCCATTGACGACAAAGATTTTTTTTAGAACACCGCAAGATTCCAGTATGTTTACATGTGATTTCCATCGTTTTATTGAAGCAGTGGCACCAACTTAATTGTTGAAGTGTGCCATATACCAGAGGGACCATTACGTAAGAGGCACAAACATTCGATTTCCGCGTCTCTCTGTTTGGGGCGTTGCCAAGGCTGGCGGCCATTTTGAAGTGTGGGGAACGCCAACGAGGTGTAAATAGGGTACAGGCAAAAATAGGGTCCGCCATCTTTGATTCGCGCGTATTCTTGCCATGTAGTTGCCATGGCCGCCAAAAACATCAAAGATGGCGGACTATATTTTTGCCTGTACCCTATTTATACCTTGTTGGCGTTGCCCACACTTCAAAATGGCCGCCAGCCTCGGCAACGGCCCCCAAACAGAGAGACGCGAACATCAAAGGCGCCGACAGAAGTTTGCGTGGGGTGAGATTATACCAGCCCAATTTTGGACAACAGAAAATCACGTAAGTGCACACCTATTCCATAGTGCTAAAATGTAACGTTTAAGCTTTTTTTCGCAATACCCTGGGAGAGGAAGAAAATCGCGAAATTTGGGAGAGAGCTGAAAATGAGACATTTTTTTTGGAGAATTTTTTCCGGTTAGTTTCCGCGTTTCAAAATGTAATTTTGCTTAAATATCTCGACCGCTGGAGTAATTACGCAATTTGCATGTTTCAAGCAGATTTATTTGCTCTCTGTTGACCTTTGACATTTTACTGTTTCCACCAGGTTTGTGCCATCCTACGACACTCCCTGTACTCGTATAGCCTGTACTTCACACGCCGGATTAGTTCCTCCTTGGTGCAGCCTATGTTCTCTGGAGACAGTATGACCTCCAGGACCATCCGGATGCAGAGGTCACGCAGGTTGACCTCAGGGTCGAAGGACTCGGTCATTGGGTAGCCCATACTGCTGTTCCTGTTCAAGTTTTGGTTGTTTATACAAATGGTCAGTTTGTATTGTGTATAGAGCCACAGAACTTACCACATGACTTGTCTTAGAGCAAGGATGATGGCCAGTGTTATCCAGCTGGCGAGGTACACCTTTCCATAGGTCACCACATGGTCCATGCACAGCTCCAGCAGCGTCTCCATGATGATGCGATTCTGTTGGAAGCACACGACTCTTTGCTGCTGTTGTACAGCAATGTATGATTCACATCCGACACGTACACTTCTCTCATTACATCCCCCCCCCCCCTCTCGGTACGCCGTANACACTGAAAGTGTTATTTTCAATATATTGGTATTTTTTATTATTTTGATATCTACACACAAATTCCTTTTTTCAGAGGTATTACGGTTTATTTGAGAGGTCTGACTAAAAAAACGGCCGAGTCCTTAATATTCATTTGACGTTTATTGTCCGCGCGTACAACTAACTGACTTCTACCCCCACCGCCCTGTACGGACAAAAGCGGACAAAGTGCAACCCCCCTCCCCCCCTTCACTTGTCCGCGCGGATTATGGACGGCCCCAATGCGCGCTGCCCAATTTATATTCGGCCAGAAACAATTAAGAACCTCGTCCTCTTTTTTATCATACTGTATACACGATATACTTAAATAAAGCAAGGTTTGTTTGTTTGTCCAGGTTTGGGAAGCATGGCAACAGCGGGTACACCATGGCAACATATATTTCCGTGGAAACCTGATGCTGTTGTCATGGAAACAGGACGTTGCTGGAAGAACGGGTTTCCTGCTATTGGGTCTTTACATGATTTAGAAAGTAATTTCGTGAGTTATACAGGGTGGTCCAACATCAAGTGTCGTTTTATAACGGCGATTAATAGCAGTGATTTTGCGATGACGTAGCAGCGACGCGTAAAATGTCCCACTTCGGCCGAGACTTCGGCGCATCTTCGGCGCCATCGAAGTGGGCAATTTTACACGTCGCTGCTACTTCAATCGTAAAGCGCTTCTATTAATAGCCGTTATAAAACGACACTTGATGTTGGACCACCCTGTATTAATTACTAATTAATTTAATGAAGTTATATGAATTACTAATTAATTTAATCAGTGAATTATATGAATTACTAATTAATTTAATCGGTGAATTTATAGGAATTGCTAATTAATTGAATAAATTAGAGTAATCATTAAATAAGTTAATAAATTATAGTAATCATTAAATAAGTTAATAAATTATAGTAATCACTAAATAATTTAATAAATTACAATAATAACCAATTAATTCTTTTATTTATTTATTTATTTAGTTATGGCATTTAATTTTTTATTTTATTCCTTCATTCATTCAATAAATTATTTTATTCCTTCATTCATTCAATAAATTATGTTATTCATTCATTCATTTAATTATTTGTTTAATCATTTTAATAATATTGTAATAATTTATTTTAATTGGTTATTTTAATTATTTTTCATTTCAATGCAATTATCAATTTATTTGATATTTATTTAATATTGAAATGTTTTAAATGTAGGCTACTTTAGAAGATCATTCAGTCAGATCAGTTGTGTGAGAGCGATGGCGATGCGATGGAAGTGTCGTAGAATGTGTCCATCATTATTGTAGGCTACACTTTTAATGGCGATTATATCGGTAACGAGGTTGCGTAGAGCGAACGACACCTCTACACAAAATGATCCGAAAGTGTCAATGAGCTCATCCTACACGTTTGGCTACTTAATTATAATTATGTGGATTTAAAAAGTAGCCGGACAAGTCTGCCATCTACCGACAGGCCGATACCGTAAGCTGCTACCATCTTCCGGCGCTTGTCTAAACTACGTACTAAGTAAGCGCTATTATAAGCTTCCTTGCGATTGTATGACATTTAATGAGCTCCTAATTAAAAGTGGAGGTCATACGTGGGTCATGAACATGACATATTTAACTATAAACTGCATAAATGACAAGCCGTATTGTAACATTCTATCCGATTAATTAAAAGTAGCCGCTACTATTTAAGAGTAGCCGCTACCCGTAACCGTTAACTGCTATTCGAACACACAAGATGGCGGCCGATGATTTGTTCTGAAGTTTTTTCTCTCTTCTGAAATCCTGCCAAGATTCAATTGATTCAGCGTGCCCCGCTGCCAGGTCTGACACATCCGTTGGTAGCACATAAATGGCGGCTCTGGCTCAATGGAAAGGTTATCAAAAGGGCATGGAACTGACGGTATGGTTGCAAAATTTGCCTGGGCCTGATGCCATCAGAGTCAGAGAGACCACAGGTTCCATGAGTCAGGCTGGATCATCAAACATGGAAGATCAGGAGGCTACAAGTACAACTAATGGAACAGTACGCAAGAGGTCGAACCAAAACATGCCGAAGAGTCATCAGAAGCTGCGGAGACTGCAGCAGGATTGTCCGACATGTCGACGGCAGTACAAATGTACGTTGGTGCATCATTATGTTCTGAAGCATTCTGATGTGGAAGTACTCGTCGACATGCCAGAGAAACGTCTGAAGGTTGTAGATATGGATGATAAGACTGAAGTCGCCTGGCCGGCATGTTGCGGTGTGTGTGGCACACTGGTTCAGTCGAAGGAGAGCTTGTACGATCATGTCTCGTCGCACACAGGCGAATACAGGTACGCTGTGAAATAACATTTGCCTACGATTTAACCCAGGATATGCATGGCGCAGTTACACATTTTTATTGTTAAATTATTTAAAAATTTAACACAAAATAATTCAGGCATGTCTGGGTTATTTTAGTTCTTCATTTGTTCATTAAAAATATCTAAAAAAACTGAACAACAAATAAACCAGGCATAAATATGAGTTAATAACAAATTAAAGTTAGCCTTTAAAATGTACCGTACTATTTATTGGAATGTCCCTGTCTCCTTGCACCGGTGAGCGAAGAAAAATAGTACACAGTTACTAGAAAACTGATGGTGGTGTGCCACCCCCCTAAGGGGTAACGTAAATAAAATAAAATAAAATTGGAAGGCAACATTAGGCGGAGGTTTACAATAAATAATTGCATATTATGCATCCCTGTAGCAGGAAGGTGAACAACTATTTTGCCAGGTTTACACCCAAGTTTTATTTTGTGAATAACATGCGACACCACATTTGGGGCAGGTAAATTTTTAATCGCAACAATATAATATGTGATTGCTCACATACATTGAATGGTTGAGGAGCCAGATGAAATTCTAGCACATTTGGATGTGATGGCTTTTGATTAGCCCAGAGAATTGGAAAGTTGTATGCTTGAGAGTGACATCACTGCTACCCCCTGTCATGGGTATGAGAAAAATGAATGAACGTCGGAAGCTCCCACTTTGTTCCGACTCGGCTCTGCCTCTCATTGAAACTCACCGCCACACTCCATATCAACTCAACTGAACACCGCCAGCCTCCCAAGTCGACTGACCACTTCAGATGTTCACTCGTTGCGGAGAGGCTCACTCTGTCGCTCATCATTTGCATCCACCCTATGCACAACTTCAGGCTTTGCTCCGGAGCACACATGGAATGCTGGACATATTGCATTTCCCAACATCTCAGACTCGGAAGGGTTTCCTGATGTCTCTGAACCCATCATCGCAAAAGGAAAGACCTATCTGCCAGTCACTGTGACAATGCCTATTGGATGATGATGATGAATTGATGATGATGATGATGATGATGATTTATTGAATGCATGAGGCTTTTGTTATTCTTACTAGCAGCATACCCGTTCTTTGCAGGGCGTTGAAGAATCCTGTTGCTACGGCACGGTGACACTGTTGCCATGGTAACCTGGTTGCTATAGTAACCCTGTTGCCATGGTAATCTGGTTGCTATAGTAACACCTCCATAGCACTATGGAGGGGGGACAGGGGCAGTAGGGGGGAATGGGACAAACCGACAAACTTCCCCTTTTATATGCATAATATTTATTACATATTGTACCCCATAGATGACATCCCACGGAAAAAAGCAGTATCTGCGAAACCGTTTTGCAGATACGGCTTTTTTCCATGGGACGGCAGATACTGAGAGGAACTGAAACCTTTTATAAACCACGAGAAATTCAAATGAGTAATGACGGAAATAGCGCTTCAGATTTGTTATCTCTACGAATAAAATGTTATTTGTTTTAAAGTAATTGTCACTCTCTTGCAGATACAGGTGCAGACTGTGCTCCTATCTTGCGTGCAACCCATTTTTCATAACCGGTCGACATGGAGCAAAAGTGCACAAAGGTCATGAGGACCTCGTGGAAATGCTGGATGATGAAGTGGTCAGTGAGTTTGACGGAACTGCCTACATGTGCACTGAGTGTGGGTTCTACCAACTGAACCGAGCCAATCTGAAGTCACATATTGATGCAAAGCACCCAACCGGTGGTGTCGCATTAGTATCAGTTGTACTATCGGAGCAAGGTAGGGCCACACCAACTTGTTGTACGATCAGCATAGATTCATAACCCGCGTCATAACCAAATAATGCTTCATTCTTAGAGAGTGTCGCAGGACGTCAACCGGAGAGCATTTCGCAGCAATTACAGCAACGCCCTGATGCAACGAAGGTAACCAGAGCTAAGAAGCAGAGTGGGAAACCACAGAAAGAGACGACACCAAGTACTGAAGCGAACTGTGAGTTTCGACTTTAGGTTTCTCTGAGCAATAATATGTTTTGTACAAATCAAAAGCGCGGGACCTTTTTTTTTTTGTCCTGATGAAACTTAATGTCTTGCAGTCGATAAGCCGCATTTACATATGTGAGCGATTTATCAGTGATGTTCATCACTGAGCGATGAGAGCAATTGTTTGGGGGCAAAAGCATCTACAACATCGCTGATAAATCAGTCGCATGTAAATGCTGCTTTACATGAAGATGATTCTGAATGCGGCTCAGTATGATGCATATTCCTGACACTATTTGACAGGCTGGGGTGATGAAAATGATGGACGTACGGCACCCTTTCGCATTTTAAGTGTCGTCAGCCTCCATCCCGATGCCTCGGTTCCTGCAGGGACATCACCAGCTGTGAGCTCAATTTGTTGCGGACTGATAGCAGTAAAAGATGTAATAAAATCTTGCTCGTAGGTTGCGTCGCCTCCCACTTCCACAACTTCGGCTGCTCCTGGGCCGTCACCTCTTGTTGCGCTTCCCTTACAACCTGAATTTTGTCCCGGCTGGCTCCCGTCCCTCAAGCCAACCGATAGCACATTCCTGAATATCTATTCGGCGTCTAAGCTGCGCCGACTGTTCAAGTGCATGTCTCTAAAGTGCTTCTTCACCACGGACATATGGAAATCATTTCTGTGTCACCTGAACGCACACTGCGGTGGTAGGCAGTTGGATGTGTCTTTACCGTTGGAGAGGGTGATGTGAGTATGAGCACTGTTGCACTTACTTGTCACTGTTTGCACTTACTTGTCCTTTCCGCAGGGAGTTGGTACTACGGTGCAGCTACTGCGAGCATGTGGCTGTTACTACGAGAGACTTGGTCGATCATGTCGTTCAGGAGCATGGTCCTTCCAGATACCAATGTTCCAGGTGTTTCTACCGCAGCTTAAGTAAAGACTTTATGAGCCTGCACCAACAGGAGAGGCACGGACTTGCTTCAGACAAAATCGGCTGGTTTCAAGTGCCTGTCCTGCCGTTTGTACCAAATCCCGAGAAGCCAAGACTGAGCCCAAAGTTCAACGAGTTGACTCTTAACTACAAGTGCATGGAATGTAAGGAATGTATGGCAGATATGCCTAGATTTTCGCTCACATACGGCAGAGTTTTGCTGATGATACCACTGAGTTGAACATTTTTCCGCAGGTGATTGCGAGTATGGGGCGTTCGATTCCAGGAAGTTCAAGATGCACTTGGAGACCGAGCATGGAGAATGCAGTGCGTACAAGTGCTACATTTGTGATAGCGCACACTCGGATGTTGATATACTCATGCAGGTAATGAGTGTGAAAAATGGATTGTCATAAACTGTGTATGACCTGCATATTAACTCTCGATAGCACTACAAGATCCACGGTTTCCGCGAGTACTACTGCTTTTATTGCGGAGACAGCTTCGATTTGTTGAACAAAATGAACGCTCATATGCGTGAATGCCATCCGAGTCGACCCGATAAAGTTGTGGTCAGAACTGCGAAGGTGAGGGAAAGCGGAGGGATCGGCCAGCCTGCCGTCAACAACAAAGTGATTGTGGTAGATGACAGCGACGTTGATGTCCAATAATTTTTAGTACAAGTTAGAGGGAACGGCAAGGTGAGGCATGTTCCTATGGTGGTTTCTTGTACGGAAATTTTTTTATTGAACATTCTAGGTGTCCGCTGCATCAAAGAGGAGCCAAGGAGTTGGTCGCACGGCTGAGAGACCCACTGTGTCGTTATAGGCTGTGCATTCAAGGAGTCGATATAGTCAATTGATCTGAGTTTGATCTGATTTAACCCACATATGCCTAATTTATTTAATTTTTTAAGCATATTTTTTTTTAATGAGCAAAGAACTAAAACAATAATTAAAAATTGTGCAATCATACATAGGCATAACTGGGTTAATAATATTAAGAGTTGATCGCCAAATGAAGTTTGCCGAATTTAATTCCACATGTGCTGCAGAAGGTAATGATGACTCAGAACAAGTGCACAGAAAGTTTTCACGTTGTCATTAACAAGTCTGAATCATTGTAACGTTTGATCTCATATTTTAGCATAAGTTTTTGGAAGTAATTAGTAGCAATTAAGTAACATGTTCACACTTCCATATCGTTGGCACCAAGTCTGAATCATTGTAACGTTTGATCTCATATTAGCAGTTAACATAAGTTTTGAAGTGTCCGAAAGTCTAGTCGGATCCAGACTGACATGAAGTACAATGCGCAATGTACCTTGCATTTAAGTCATAATTATCATGTGATGTTAATGCGATTAGTGTGTTACGGCTGATCCAGGCACTTTCTGTTAGTTGGTCTTCCAGTAATGTTATTGTGTCAGGTTCAGAGATTAATAGTTGATTACTCGGATTACCAAACGTTTCATGCAAAAAATTTCAAGTCATATTGTTGTGCACCTTTGACCTTGAAAAAATGCAGTTACAGGAGTCTTTAACAAAAGGTGTGTTGTACTTGTGATAATAAAGTCCTACACCCCGGATGTAACAGATTAGATAACGGCCTGTGTACTATCAAAAAAAGTCCTATTGTAAGGCGGTGACTAACACTCGGCTTCACTTGCGACAATGAAAGGTCATACCATATTGTTGCTCGCTTGTGTTACGGGAATATTCAGTCCCCTCGTGACCGGAATATGCGTCACACCTGAAGAAATTTCTGGAATTTGTAACGTAAGTATGGACATACTTCTGCATGTCAAAGATAAACCTCTCTCAAGTGTCATGTACAGTAATGCACTAATTCGCAGTGTAAAGAGACACCGAACCCGGACCACTACCTAAGCTTCTACTGCATGTACGTGAACGACCGTGAGTTGTTCAGAAACGTCACGTCAACTCTGCCTCACTTGTATACCCTCAATGTGATCACTTCTGGTGTGAACGGTAAGATCAGCCGGTCGCTGTTTGGTGACCTGCAAGTGCAAGAGTTGTTTCTGGATGCGACTGAGTTCACCGAAGTGGATGAAGACGCTTTCGACGGAATGTCCGAGTCGCTTAGGACGCTCCAGATATGTAAGTACTGAATGCGATTGAATGCAGTGCGAGTCATACGCTTTTTCCATCCACAGCCGCCACCAGCAACATGAGCGTCTTCCCATTCCGAGTGACCAACAACCTGACCAAACTTCACGACCTGTGGCTTCAGTCGAACCAACTGGAGGAAATACCTGATGGTGCGCTGTCCTCACCGCATCCAACCCTGGCGTACTTGGACTTCTCTCACAACCACATCCGCCGGATAGGACCTAGGGCCTTCTCAGGTCTGGTCAACCTACAGCAGATTAACCTGCAGGTCAACCATCTTCACGAACTTGCACCACAAAGCTTCCATTTCGACCAGAGGCTGAAGTTCACCAAGTTCTTCCTGGATTACAATGACATCGAGTACATCAGTCCGGACGCCTTAAGGAACTTGGGCGGATTCGTAATTCAACTGGAGCACAACCGGTTGATTCATATTAAAGAAGATACATTCCGGCCGCTGATCGACAACTCCAATTCGTCAGCCGTGGATCTCTCAGGTATGTGTCCGTTTCAAACCTAATTGAAACAATGATAACTGCATGATTTCAGACAACAAACTTGAATGCGACTGCACCGAAGCGTGGCTCGTCGACGGATCTCCATACGGACAATCCTTCTGGGACGCAACATGCAGTAACCTAGGAAGTCCGCTCGACCAGCAGACCAAGGTTACATTGGGCGGATGCC